>WBMV01001735.1:1199017-1433591 GCA_013396655.1 Campylorhamphus procurvoides | reverse complement strand
ATGTCTTTCAAGCTAGAATTCCTCCAGTCTCAGAACTGCATTGACCAGGAAGGGATGTGGCCATTTCCAAGAGTTGCTGTGCCCAGATTCGATTTCTTCACTTTTTTCTTTTTTAAAAATCATCCTTCTTCCAACTTGAATGTGTTTGCGTCTGCATTCCTGTGTGGAATACTCTTCTTAGAAAAGCATGTGTATGCTGGTTTCGGCTGGGATAGAGTTAATTTTCTTCATAGCAGTTACTGTGAGGCTGTGTTTCTGATTTGTGCTGGAAAGAGTGTTGGTAACACAGGGATGTTTTAGTTATTGCTGTTCAGTTATTGCAGTGCTTGCACAGAGTCAAGGCCTTTCCTGCCCCTCATCTCATCCCACTAGCAGGAAGGCTGAGAGTGCAAAAGGATTTGAGAGGCAACAGAGCCAGGACAGCTGGCCTCAGCTGACCAAATGGCATTACACACCATATGGTGTCATGGTCAGCAATAAACCAGGGGAAGAAAGAGAGGGAATGTTCAGAGTGCTGGATTTTGTCTTGCCAAGTCACCGTTACAAGTGATGGAGTCTTGCTTTCCTGGGGATGGCTGAACACCTGCCTGCCCTTCAGAAAAAGCGAACAAATTCCATGCTTACTTCCGTGCATGCCTTTTGCTTTCCTTATTCAATTGCCTTTACCTCAACCCACGACTTTTCTCACTTTTATTTTTCCTATTCTTGCCCCCATCCCACTGGGGCAAAGTGAGCAAGTGGCTGTGTGGGGCTTAGTTGTGGGCTGGGGTTAAATCATGACAATGTGTATGAGAAATGACAGAGAAAACTTGTCAATTCATTATGTTGAATAGGCCTGTTTGTGTAGGGAGAACTGTTGAATATCCTTCCTGCCTACTTACTGCTGACTTTGCCATAACAAACAAAGCCACCATGTGATTTTATTCTTCCCACCTTCAACTTGCATTGCAGCCAGAGCCACTTCTTGGCCATCGTTAGGGCTGTTTGTGTTTTTTCTGGATCCAGTGGGCATTTGCACATGTGCTGAAGTACGGCTGGTGGGAAATCCCACAAAAGTGGCTTGGATGCACGTGCTTAAAGTCCATCACTAGCATAAATGCTCTTCCTTGGGACTGCTTTTGTTGAACAGATAATTATTGGAATTGGTTTCCATCTCTCCTTATCCTTATTTTTTGATAGGCCTTCTTCTTTCTCAATCTCAAGTTTTATCTCTGTCATCCATTGTGTCAGGGTACCTCTAACACAACCTGCTCTTCTTTGCTTTGCCCAGCATTCAGCACTCTGAGCTAGCCATAAATTATATATATTTTCCTTTTTCTGTCAGATGATTGTATGGGTCTGTAAATCCTGAGAAATTTCATCTGAATTGCCTAAGCATTAATTTCATAAATAAAGACATACGGCAAGTCAAGTCTTTAGTGAGGGTATGATATCACGAGTCCAGTAATCAGAATATGACTGTTTCAAGTCATAATTTTGCATAAGAAAAAAAGAAAAAAGGAAGCTTTAAGTGGCAGAATTACAGTAATTCAGTGATCACCCTCTTTCCTAGAATAGGATTCTCCATTTTGCCCCAAGTGTGCTGTCTCCAAAGCAGAATTCATCTCATCCCTATCTCAAGGCAAAACCAACTAGCGGAGACAAGAGTAATAGTTTAATGGAGGACTTGTGTGGTTCACAGGGGGCTGTGAACTGTTCTCACTTCAGTTGTTGCAACTTAAAGTTTGAAAAGTTTATTTTTAATTATTAGATTTGACAGAAGTTCAAGTTACTCAGTTTTATGAGGATCAGTTTGCTGGATTGCAAGTCAAGAATTTTTTTGTTTGTTTGCTTGGCTTTTGGTGTTTGTTTTGATTTTTTGTTGGGTTTTGTTGTTGTTGTGTGTGTTTGGGTTTTGGTTTTGTTTGGTTTTTTTTTTTTAATAAAGATTTTCGTTCTCCCTATCTAAATCATGCTATTGCCAGGCTCCTTTAAACTTTGGCCTGTTCTTGCTTTGGAGCTTTCAGCACAGATCAGATTCAAAGCAAACAGGAACACTCCAGATTTTGGGGTATAAACATGAGGCCCAAAAATTGACAGCTGTAAAAAGAAACTAAAGCAAGAAGTTGGGGTGGCCTCCTGGCTGTGATTTTTCATGGTTTTGCCTGAGTGGCTCTTGCCTCCTGAAATGCTGAATGAAGCACATTTGTTTTTTGTTTTCTCTGCTGTGATATGGCTTTATTTTTCTCTGTGGTGTCTGCCACAGGAAAAACCTCTGTGGGATGCCTGGCTTGTTCAGGTGACTGGATGTTGTGCGTATGGTTAAAGTAACAAACAGTAAATACTGGGGGGAAAATATATATATATGAGGAAAAAAGATATACACATATGTATATGTACTTGTGTTTCTTATAAAAGTTGGGCATTTGTCAGCACCAATAGACTGGGATGAGTGTCTGGGGTGGGGGAGAATAGGGGAGAGAGGGAAAGTTGTTGTGCTGTTGCAACAACGTTGCATTGTCCTGTTCTTCTGGATGTGACCATTCAAAGCTAGAATTTCTACTTTTCAGAAATCAAACCTGTCTAGAGAGCTCCAAAATGGAAGTCAATCCATTTGCTAGTTTTTTATTAAGTATGCTCTTGAGACAACAAATTAATTTGATAGACACAGTGGGACTCTTGTATCTGTTGGTAATTGTAGAAACTATCTGATAGAGTAACAGCTGTGCAAATGCTCTATTTCTTTCCACTCTTTTTTCAGTGCTAGGACATATAATAGTCTCTAAATCTTTTTAAATTGTTTCCAATCTGTTACAGTGGGTATAAATTTTATTCATGTTTTCTTACAGTTTCTATTACTTTGTTACAAGTTTTGAGATCCTTGTACCCCGTCTTTTACAAGGTATTGGTGTGTTTAACCTTTGTAGAGTTTGGTGCTTAGGTGTACTGGGTAACTTTTCTGACTAATCTCTTCAATTCAAAGTGACTAATAAAATTATGTTTTTCATACCTACATGTACACAAGGCATGGTTCAGTTGCATGATTCCTCCAATGTATTGGTCTACAAGGTATTGCTAGTACTCATAAAGGTTGACTTATTAATATGTCCCTGTATGATCTCAGTTAGCATTTATGTACTTGGAGAAATGAAACTTTAATTTCCTTAGATACAAAGAGATTCATATCCTTCGTGAGAACACCTTATGTAACCTTGCTGTTGTTTTTCTCTTACTGGAACAGCATGAACCATTCTTTTTAATAAGCTTATTAAGTAAAATAGGTCCAACTTACTTGGCTATGTTTCCGGAGAACACATTTTCCTACAAAACCGTTCTGGAAGATCCAGTTAGGAGCTCATTCTGTGCTGTGTGTTTAAATCCATTCCTGTGCAGCATAACATTTAAACATAGATTTAAAGAATGCCCATCTAATCTGTTGAACTGAGCTCACAGTCATTAAACAAAGTGGTAAAAGGTGGTAACAGGTGACAAGTTTGTTTGGTGGGCCATCCAGCCCTTGTATTCCCTATGAAGCCAGGCAATGCTTACACGTCTACACACTGTTCCTTTCATTGAGGGAAAGATACAATGTGAGTTTTAGGACCATCAAAAGGCTTTTCACATCACTTCAACCCACACTGCCAAGAGGGGGTGATGGTTCTACCTTTGATATCTTAAATGTCTTATTTGTAGAGACTCAATTAGGAATTTAATTAAAAAAGGAGACAAAAGGAAATAGTGTGCCTTCCCTAGAGGAATATTCCTAACACTGAGTGTGTGATCACAGAATAGATGGGAAAAAGAAGCTATCTAGCATGAGAAGGCAGCAACTCATGGAATGAGGGCCAGGGTACAGCCTGTTCCATACTGTCAAGTGTTACTCAGCTCTGTGCCCTTGAAGAGTAATTGGGTTTTTTCAAGTTTGTTTTTCCTTTCTCAAGGAAAATTACTGTCCTCCAAATAAAGACATTATTCAGCTTTTCCCCCTCTCCTCCCTTCTATGACAGAAGCAACTGTTTCTGCTATTCCAAGCTCGACTTAAGAGAAAACTATTTGCAAGTGTAAAAACTAGCAAAGAGCTCTTGTGAATGGAAAATCCTGTATAAGCTGTTTAAATAGATTGGAGCTCCTTACTACTGAAACTATTCTTCTGACCAAGCCTATATTTAATCCTTCTGTCAGGGAAACAAATATTTTTGGGGAAAAGTTTAAAGAATAAAAACTGCTCTGGTGGAGTCTGTTATACCTTTTAATTGAGTCCTTTCTCTGCTGAGAACCAAATAAATCTTTCTTTGGTAGAGCTGCACTAACCTATATTCCTGCTAAACAGGAACATGTACCTGCAAAATCACATGGATGTAATTGCAAAATGATGGAAAGGTTCAGATTTGGAGAAAGCCCAGTTCAACCCACACGCTCAAAGCAGAATCAGCTAGAAGAGTTTTATTAGAAAAGATGGAAACTACTCAGTCTCTCTGGTCAGCCTGTTCCAGTGTCAGACCACCCTCACAGTAAGAGTGAATCAGGGAGCAGAAGGGAAGGATCACTTCCCTTGACCTCTTGGCAGCACTGTTTCTAATGTAGCCCACAATTACTGTTTTGCCACAAGGACATACTGTTGGTTCGTGTTTCATTTGATGTCTGTCAGGATTTCCAGGTCCTTTTCCACAAAGCTTCTGTCTGGACTCTTGGTCTGTGCTCTTCCGCCTGGCGTTACTCCCCTCCAGGTATAGGCCTTGTACAACAGACCAAAACTGTTGGCCCCAGTATCAGCCCTTGAGGTACATCACTAGTGGCCATCCTCCAGCTGGACTTCATTCTGCTGATCACGATCTTTTGAGCCTGGCATTTTATCCAGTTTTCAATCTTTCCCACTGTTTATTTCCCTAGCTGTACTTCAGTTTGTCTTTGATGATATTATGTGAAACAGTGTTGAAAGCCTTTTTCAAGTTGAGATAAACAGCATCCACTGCTCTCCTCTCACCTACTATTCTCATTATTTGGCTGTAGAAGTGTGTCAGGTTGGCGCTTTCAGGAAGATTTTCTCAGGGATGGAGGTGACGTTGACCAGCCTGCAATTCCCAAATTCTTCTTATCTTGCTCAAAGATAGGAGTGACTTTTGCTTTCTTCTGGTCCTTGGAAATCTCTTATAACCACCAAGAATTTTCAAAGATAATTGAGAGTGGCCTTGCATTGACATCAACCTTCAGCACTCAAAAGTGAAACTCATCAGGCCGCATAGACCTAAGCAGGTCCAGATTGTTGAAATGTTCCTTACATAACTCTTCCCTCCTCAGAGAAAGTTTTCCTTGCTCCAGACTTTCCTACTGGTCTCAGAGGTCTGGGATTTCTAAGGTCTTATCAATAAAGATGGAGGTGAAAAAGACAGCAAGCACCTATGCTACAATCTTTACCACTAGCTGCTGCTCCCCTTTCATCTGTGGCTCCATGCTGCTGTGGAATGCAGGTCCACAGACCCACAGAAGTCCTTTCAGCTCCTCACCAGATTCAGTTCCAGACGGGTTTCAGCTTGCACAACCGTGTCTAAGATTGCTCAGATGGTGTCTCCATATTCCTCCTGGATTTTCTGACCCCATCCTACCTCATGTGAGCTTTCTTTTTATATTTGAGTTTTGACAGGTCACCTATGCCTTTTGGTACTCTTGCTTTAGTGTGAGTAAAGACATGCTCTGTGAAAAGTGTGAAGCATAGGGAATGTAATTTCAAAGGGAACAGATTTACAGTCTGCAGCTTCCATTATATAACAGGATATTAATAAATTGTGGTTTTGAGGGTTGATTTATGGCAATTGACTAAAAGGAAAAATGACCAGAGTTTTTATGAGATTCACTGTTTTCTGCACATTTGGGACAAATTTATCTCTTGGAGTTCATGTGTCTTCTAGAAAAGAGAAAGTAAACATGGCAATAAGCTTTTCATACTCCAGACTTATAGAGATAAAACTGATCCTCTTGCTTTCTTGTATTACAGCAATCTTCCTTCAATTTATCCAAAACTATCTTCAGCATCAAGTAATGTCAGAATGTGTCTGGCTATTGTGAATAATAAACGCGGAGTCGGCTGTAGGGAGGCAGATTTCAAAATCAATAATGGCAAGTGGAGTGGAGAAGACAAAAACAGTCAATTCAGCAACTTTCTGACTTTGCAAACTGACTTGGTGAGTTGAAGTCATAAATTTGTGAACAGATGAAAAGCAAAAATGGTGAAATGCCAAAAGCTTGATTGTAAAACCTGCTTGAACGAACCAGCACAAAATCTCTCTAGGGGGAGCCTAAGTTTACCAAAAAAACCCAAAAAGGTGTGAGTTATTGTTGCCAGCTTCACTGTTTTCTCTGCAAATATGCTGTCAAAACTTATGTAGCACCCAGCCAGTTTCAAAAGTTGATAGTAGTGTTTCTGCTGATTATTTTTTTAGTACAGCTCAATGACTCAGATGGTGTGACACAGCATCTGTTTTCCAGACTGAAGCAATGAACAAGAGTTACTTACAGCTTAACAGACTGGCTTGCTTCGAGTAGCAATAATAGCACATTGCAAAGGTTTTTTAAGAAATCTATAGCCCATACAGACTTCTTGTCTCCTTGTGTAAGTCTTAGCATAGTGCCAACTCCTGCAAGAGCGTGTGTGATGAGGAAGCGACAGGATGCTTGTGGGTATGTCCCCTCCTGGGGGGTCTCCTTTTGAGTGCAGAGCCCTGTGATATGACACGGGCCCTGCCACAGCATCTTGCCATGGCTGTTCAGCTGCTCTGTGATGGAGCAATAGATCTGCAGGCAGATAGGTATCTGTGATCATTGGAGTCAAGGAACTGGTAAATGGTAGCACTGAGTCAGATCACTACCTATGAGGAAGGGCCATTTCAGTTTGGCCCAAAAGAATGCAGCTGATGATTTAAGGAAATTTCTGCATTCTGATACAGTCAAAAGGATGGAATTGAACTTTGGCAGAAATGAAGAGAAATATTGCTGTTGCTTACATCAAATAGGTTTTACAACAGATAGTAGCAGAACCAAAGCATCAGGAATGTCCAGTGAGAACATTGCAAACTGCATGGTATAAAGGTATTTTACAGCATATGTCTAGGTAGGAAGCCTGGACCTTCGAGCAATCTTTTTGAATCACTGAGGTATGGATATTTCAATGGGTTTTTGGTTTCTTTTTCCTTTCATGTGTTTCTTTATAATGGTTGACAAGTGAATAAATCTCACACTGCATCCAGTCTCACAGCAATTGCAGTATGGCAGAACACGCCATTAACTACACTGCATATTTGTGTAAGATTCTGGTATTGATTAGTCTGATAGTTGCATAAAAGGAAATACCATTGTCAGGTAGAGCTTCCCATTTACTTGCATCAATTATTTCATCTGATCTCTACCACAGACACTTGATAACATATCCTGACACTCAGCATGAATCACACTTAAAATACCAGCATTTATAACACAACAGTTAACACCTCTTGCAAGTGTTGATTCCTTTCCTTCGTTTTTTAGTTAGAATTGTCAGTTCTGATCCTGACAGACCTCTTGACTTTCCCCAGTTGTTCAGTGGCATTGTATGACATTGCATTTGATTGTGCAGGTAGAAGAGAGAAGAGCTGTGGGGCCTTATCATATAGTCTATTTTGATGTCTGACTCTAAACATGCAAAGCATATGGAGATGCATCATATGGTTTCAGTGATGGTGGCTGTGGAATTGGCTTTTGAAGACATTAATAATGAATCACTGTGCTTTTATTGATCCAGGTTAAACAGTTTATTATTGTTCTTTAGGATTTCAACATTTTTTTAGGAATTCATGACTGTTCTGAAGTTATTGTTTGCTGCCAAATCCTGGATTATGTTCTTTCCAAAAATCAATTTGTAAAGTACATTTTGATGTGGCAATCAGGTCTTTGCTTTTCAATATCATATGTCCTGTGCAAGTCACTGGGAGATACATATTACAAAGAACAAATTGCCCTTTCTTTGGCTTGCCAAGGTCTTTAAAAGAGAGGAAATATTTCTTCAAACTGGTTCTGGCATATGTATTAAGAATTCATTTCAAACCTAGCGTTGCTCAAAAGCTTGCGAGGTACAATAACATTGCCATCTCTTTGACTGCTGTATAAAGTGCTGGCTGTCAGTAAATACAAGAGCCACACCCAGAACACTTGAGTACATGTGCTAGAGACAGTGCTCAGAGTGGAGAGAGTAGGCTCAAAAGGCACCTGCTTTAGTTTTGGCACTCTCATCAATTTGCTGTCTGATCCTAAGGAAGCTGTTTGTGTCACAGTGTTCATACGTAGATCCTCAAAACCGCATTTAAATAACTAAATAAGCAGTCTGTTTGGAGCCCTCAATGCCTGAACTTAATAATCGCTTTCTGAGTTGTCAGAGGTATTATGAGCCGTAATTAATGTAAATAAAACACCTCATGATCTTTTCATCACCTGTCTACATCTGTATCCAGATTTTTTATGCCATGCTGATAAAAGAATCTAAGCTGAAAGTAATTACTGTATGTACGAAGAGATGACTGAGAAAGCCTAATAACATAATTATGCTTATCAATAGATTTTCTTGAGAGCAACTCTTTGTTGTCCTTCTTTGAAGACAGTGATGATTAGAAATTATTTTATTTGCATAATTTCTCCTCTGCATAAGTCTTGTTTGTGAGGACGTAAGTGACATAATACTATTACAGGAGACTGAAGCAAGACTGATGTGTTTGCAGTTGATTGAGGAATACAGTTTTCTGGAAACTGAAGTGTCTTTCTTTGAACAAACAAAGGGGCAGGAAGCTCTTGCCTGGTTTTTCTTTTTTTCCCATCCCCATTCTTTGCTCTGTTTTCAGCCAGGGACCAAGTGACCTTTAGGATCAGCTGAAAACTTTTTACTCTGTAGGTCATGGCAAAATGACAAGGTTTATGTCAAGTTTATCTTAGGCAGTTGGACAAGTCTGTTTGCTCTCACCAGTGCTGAGCAGTGAATTGGGGCATGGGAGAGGGCGAAGATATGGCTTTGACCTTCTGCTTGTTCTTTTTGGCCATGGTAGTAGTTTACCCAGTCTCGCTTCTCCTGCAGACTGTCATGCTGCATCACTCTTCCTTTTTCATACATCACATCATGACATTTTTTACCTTTGACGAAGAGGATTTCAGGGATGGTGTATGTACCCCATTCTGTAAGTATTTTGGCCATAGACTTTCTCCTAGTGTCCATACAAGCTTGGCAAACCTTAGGACACAGGACAATTCTAGGAATTCTTCAGTGCTGCACATTCAGATATTTAATACAAATGAAGGAGTAGTGTTTAAAGGGGATAAAAATGCTGAGTTAAGAAAGGTACTACATAAATGCAACTCTCTGCCATACCCTCAGAAGCAGCTGTGGCTTAGTCCAGCTCTGAACTGCACTAGTAGGATGTGGGTTAGGCTCAGGATACATAACCCTGTGCATGTAAAGGCTGAATGAAAGGTACTCGTGACGTGTTTTAGTCTATAACTGAGTTTGAAAGTCTTCTAAAAGAATTAATTAAAAAAAAAAGTATGGCTTGTAATTAAAATTTCAGAGGAGGACACTAAGGCAAGCAGTACACTTCGCAGCAACTAAGAGACAAAGAGAGCTGCTCGGAGGCATCAAATGCAAACAAATCCCAGATCTGTGGCTAGTGACTGGAGTTATAAACATATTCACTAGAAGAGGGAGGCTATACAACAGCCTGAGCATATTTCCTTGCTCCCTTGACCTGGCCCCTGTGTCCTGATCAAGGAGTAAATTTTGATAAACAGCCTGCTTTCCAAGCCCACATCTTCCACCTGTCTAGCTGTCATAAGAAAACAGGAACAGTCAAACATGCGTGGACCTCAGAGAACTCACAGTGGAAAAAAAATAGCTTAAATTCTGCAACTGCAGAAAAGGATCCCTCTGTATTAAACAGTGAAAAATAAACAAAAAAAATGTTATGATGTCCAAATAGCATTTTTTCCCTTTCCAGGTCATTAGTGTTCTGTCTGACCTTGGTTCGCTAAAAATTCCATTCTTGCTTCCCTTTCTCTCTCAATAGGAATAATAATTAATTTATCTGGTACTTATTCAGTGGGAAAGTCATAAGGAGACTAGGAAGGTTTTGAGTCTGTTCCCTGGACTACATCAGGTTTTGTGTTTGAATTCTAAAATAATATGAAATGTATTAACAATCTGGAAAGCACGGCTCTTCTCCCAGGAGAATGACTGAACCTCTGTGTTCCAAAGTCAGTCTTTTGTTTATTTGCTCAGTGTTAGGAACATTCCAGGTATTGAAACATGCATGGCTATACTTGGAAATTGTTGTAATAGCTCTGGGCACAGTTTTGACCTGGGGCAGAAGTCACTCATCCAAACACATTTCGGATGTGATCTAGGGGATAGCATGGACCAGAGACCATTGTCAAAAGCAGCTTGGCTTGTTCTGGTTAGGACAGCAAAAGTTTAGTAGTTAGGACAGGACAAGAAAAGGACCAGTCATTGTATTTCATTACCTGTTGTTCTTGTTTTTTTGTTTGGGTTTTTTGTTTTGCTAAAAACATTTTCTTTATTATAGAGTAGTGATGCCAGCTTGTACTCTAACCTTCTACATTTATCTGAAAATTTAAATAAAAAAGTGAAACATTGTCTCCAGATACTTGTAGATAATTTTTCATTTGTACTCTACTGTTTTCACAATGTTACCAATAAATCTTTCTTTCTACTCTACTTGACATTGATAAAGCCTCAGCTGAATGTCTATATTTAACTTCGAGCACTGTGCTTCTAAAGAGATGGGAGTCAAGTGAATAGAGCTAGAAGAAAGGCAACAAGAAGGGACATGTTTTCTATACCTCTGACCAACAAAGAAAGTTTTAAAAAATTAGATTTGTATGGTAGGGAGAGAGAGACAGAAGTCTTTCAGCACACCAATGCCTGCTGCAAAGACAAAAAAAATAACAATCCAATCCCCATTTTTATGATGAACAAATAAGGAAGCAAAGGATTTAAATTTTGAGAGGGCAGATTGGGCGCCAGGTAAAATTTTGTAACAAAAGAGGGGTCTGGAGTATTGATTTGTTGATCAACTTCTTTATAAAAGTCTATCAGGCGAACTGCTAATAGGAATGACCTGGGATAGCGAGGTTAGTCTTGGGCTCAAGAGATGCATTAGGAGGCCTTGAGCTTCTTTCTTGTTCTATGACTTTGACTTCTTTTTTCTGTAAGGATTGAATATTAATGAAGTGATGTTCATATACTTTAACCAATTGCAAAATATCTTCGGTGAGGTTTTTCTTTCCCTCACATCTGTTTGGCTTAAAATCCTCTTATCCGTCTGAACACATCCTCTTTACAGACCTGTAAATATGAAGAAAGATTTCAGGGTATCTGTATTGAAAAGATAGATATCTTAATAGGTTTTCTGTTCATTGGTATATAATCTATCTGAGGATATACATTTGCCCTATGCTGAGGTAAAACTATGAAAAATCCTTTGATAATAGGATCATGACCTCTCTCCGCACATTGTCTCTGACTTATGACTTAGCTACCAACAGATACCTTGCAGACTGTTTTGTTTAATCTGGTGGGCTAACAGTAAAATCTTGGATGGCACAGGGTTTCTGACCATAACAAGCCTAAAAGACTTGCACAAATAAAGTTGTTGGAGCTTGTCCGTTGTAATTTTCACTTGCACTGCCATACACTCCAGAAATAAGAAGATTTTAATGTGGAAAAAAAAAGTATTGGTGAAAGTACAGTGGGTAAATGTTTGTAAGGTAACATTATTTACAAGACTTTAGCATTGTAGCTAATTTTTGGGAAAACCTCTGTCAGCATCCCATTAGTGAAGCCCATAAATACCACAAGCATTGGAAAAGGTGTAATGGGCAAATGGGCATTCCTAAATCTGGTGTTTGCAAAAACTAATGCTCTGCTCAAAGTGTACAGCCTAAAAGATCAGATTCCTCCTCAATGCTGCATTAATATTTTTCCTTTGCTTTAAAAAAACCTCAAATTAGAAGATTTTTACCACATTAATTAGTAGCAAGTCACATTCTATCCAGTGGAACCTCATCACCTTGAATGATCTATCTGTTCAAAGGCTGCGACCTTTTTGAATTTCACCAAAAAAACAGTGGATGAGGAGGTAAGTGACTAGAGTGTCTACTTAAGGAAAGCTCAAGTGACTAGGACTGGAAAAAAAAAAGGGAAAGGAGCTGGTTCTAGCAAAATTTATCTATAAATTCTTGGCAAAATTGGAAATTACTTTTTTTTTAGTAGTTTTGCAGAGACAGTCCCCAAGACCTTGGAATTCTACATAATAATATAAGGGAGAGTTTAGCAGACCAGGTCTTTAGTGAAGCTTCATGCAGAGGGAGAGAAGTCTGCAAAAGAAAGCCTAATCCTAGGATTGACTGCTTCCTACAACAAACTTCCTTCAACAGGCAAGAAAACAGAACAGATGCTTTGCTTTTCTGCAATTTTCCCCTAATGACTGTGCAAACTGAGTGGAGTTTCTTAATGATGTGCTTTTTGTAATATTCTGCAATAACTAGGCAAGATGCCAGTTGGCAAATTACAACAAATATGTCCTTCTTAATCCCTCCACAGTCTCCCTGTTGGCTGGGACCCTAATGAGCATGGACTGCTGTGTTGCAGGAATAAATGTGCAGCTGCATGAATGGCTCCACCACTTCCTATATACCTGGTATAACAGTAAATTGAAAAGTTGGTAAACTCAGTGTCTTACTGAAAGGGAGAAGTGGATGTTTTTTTTGCAAATTAAAAGTGGATTAGATCTCTTTACCAGTGGGGTTTATTTTTCCCCCCTGGACTGTGACAATCTGGAAAAAGATGTAGTTGATAAAAAGGGTTCATCTAATCACAAATCTCATTAAGACATTCTGAATGACAGCAGGTTACTATGAAATGAAAGAGCATAGCTTTGCTTTCAGCACACTTTCCATTAAAAATGACACATGAGATGTGGAGAGAGTCACATCATAAACCATAGGGAATATACTTGTTGTAAAACCTGATTCTGGGAATGAAATATACAGCATCTACAAACAGAGGATAGGCTTTTGAAGTCCAGTCAAGTATGTAGTGTCCCCAAAGCATTTACTTGATTTTCTCAGCTTCTTTAGAACTAGGATATAACAGTACAGAATGGAGCTGTTGGTAAGTAGCCATGCTAAAAGTGTTCTGCAGACAGTGCGTCCTTGTCAGTCATGAAAAAGCCAAAGTTTCTAACCAAAGCAGTGCAAATGAAGTATTGATTTCTACTTTTTCAGTTCCAAAGACTTCTTGCAAGGTGTTTTGTCCTAAATAAACTAGGCTACATTTTCTTCACAAAGGTAATCAGCCTGAAACAGGAATATCTGGAAGGTGGTTCAAAGAATGGGAACATTATGAGAGAATTCTGGAGTCAGGATCATGCGTTCCATTAAAATGTCCAGGGAAATCTTATTTGCTTCAATTAAGAAAGACAATGAGGAGTTTTGAGAAGATCCATGAAAAAATCCTCATCAAATACTTGATTTTGGAAAGTGTGTGTCCCTGAGACCAGAAAGCAGCAGGGGCAGAAAAGCCATGGTTACATGCCCATTTATCCAAGGTTCAGTTCTCAGGATAGAGTAGTATGGACTTTTGCAGAAAAAGAAACGTCCTGCTCTGCAGTTTGCTTGTCACAATGCAAGCTTTTTAACAAGCCAGTATTCTAAGCCTGTGACACCTGCTGGTGGAGAAACCAGCCAAAAACTAACAGCTTCTGCTGCCAGTTTCTGGGCACATGTACTGCCCAGTCCCTGGGTTAGCTTTGTAAGCACCATGGCCTGTGGTGACCATACCATGTTTTCTTGCAGGGTTCATCCATGGCCATTTTTGTATAAAGGTGTGAAAAACAGAGGCTCTGATGTGGGTTTGGTATTTGTATGGAAATGTATAGACCTTGACGTTATCCCAGCGTTGCTTCCTTCCCCAGGAGGTCTCAGCTCCTGGCTGAGGGATCAAAAATTTGAATGTGGAGCCTGATAGCAAAGGGTTCAACTCTACCTGTGTTTTTCCTTCATCCAGGGATCTGCCAGTGCTTACACACTCCTTCTGTGGGTACCAGACTCCCTGCCAGCATGCTAATAAGTGCCCTTATTCCAGGATATGGCTACTGCTGAAGGAGTTGGCCTTGGATATGTCCAGGTGATGTAGAAAAATAGGTATTGGTGTCGCTAGAGTGTGTCGAATCTTGCACAGAGGCTGCTGACTTGGAGAGAAGGATCCTGGAAGACAAACTAAGCAATGATTTTCATGAGAGTAGGGCTATCTGGGCTGTTACAAGTTTTTGAGTTCAGCCTGGTACTAGATCAGATTGCTGGGTTGCTGCTGTCTCTACCAGGTGCTTGTAGAGACACTTGAGTGGAACCCCTATGGGCAGAATGGCTCATCCAAAGGTTAGCCCATGAGGAATTAATCTTCAAAGTCTGACAGGCACATTCCTTGAATGTACACTTAGAATTGAAACAAACTGGAAAGAAAAGCACTTGTTTATTTCTTCCCTCTGTACCTCTCCTAGGTTCATATTTTCCCATCCATATTCTGTGATTCAAAGGGACAGTCAAATTTGCTATATCTAAAATCAGACTAGTAGTTTCTACAGGACAAGGTAAAAGTCCAACATAAAGGAAAAACCCTTTCCCAACCACCCCCAACACTTTTTTCCTTTGAATTAACATTATTATTCACTTGTTTCCATAGCAGTTGCCAAACATTTTGGTTTATTCTATCAGGATGACAAATAGAGGAGCTGGGATTGTCACATAAATATGCAATAACAGAAGATGGGGCTTTTATAAAACATGGTGAGACCACTGACCAATTCAACAGGGTTGGTAGTGCTGTAGATGAACAGTCAGCAAATACTATACAGGAGATGGACCACTTGCACAGAAGGAAGGAGGGGATTCCCTCAAGTATGTGGGTTGTTTCTTGAAAAAACATACAAAATTTTAATAGGTTTTCTGAGCCTCTCACTCAGAATTTGCATTCTCACAACACAGAAACACTATTAAAAAAAATCTCAAACCACTAATTTCCTTATAGAAACGGTTTGTAGTATGGAAAAACTCTCCTAGTAGAAATTTACACATTGTCAAATCATTCAGATGCAGCAAAGTTTACATCACTATGGAAACAAAGCTTATGCTGTGAAAAACAATTTGCAAGTGTCTGTGAGAAGGAAGTTTGCAAGAATGACACTTTTCAGCTTGATCTTGAAAGACATGTTGTAACACAAGCATCTTGGTTTAGAAGGTTGTTTTTATTTAGTTTTCCACAGAGACAGGTTACTTTCACCTCCGTTCTCACAAGTCTGACATAAAAAACTAGCAACATACATATATGAGCTTAACAGGCAGAGAAATCTGCCAGTATGGAGTTACACTTCTTCAATCAAACACTTTAAGAAAAACAAATATGGTCGCTTCCATGCCTGTCTAATAAAAGAAAAACAGCTAAGTCAGAATAGAATGTTAATGATAAAGTGTTTTCTTTATATGAGTCTAGTTATTCATAAAAGAGTAAAAAAATCTAGTTCCTGATGTTTAAACAAAACGTACTTTATACATTTGGCTAAGCTGAAATATCATACCTTGCCAAATGAAAAACTGCTCCCTAATGGTGGGTTCCCTAGCAGCTCAGTAGGTATGCAAAGCATGCAATTCATTTCCTGCCTTGGCAGAGAAAAATGGGTAGGTCTGAGATGATATTGCTAGTGTGCTTGAAAAAGATCTTAGTTGTTAACATTGTAGACTGCATATATATATATACATATATATATAGTGACTTTTGATCTCCTTTAAAATTTCCCAGGTACAACTTTTGAGTTAACTCCCTTTTAGTTCTCAGTGATGGAGGGTTCAATGGGAATTTCCAGAGCATTACAGTCATCAGTGAGGAACACCAAGTCCTGGAAAAACAAAAAAAAATAAAAATAAAAGAATGTTAACATTTATAATAAGGAAGGCAGAAGATGGCACAATATTGAGAAGCTCAGACCTGATCCAATTTTGCTGGTTAGGGAACAGTGTGAAGACAGAGAGGACTAAAAACAGAGATCATGTCCCTGTTGATGCATCTTGACCTACCCTTCTGCAGTAGGAGATCAAGATGGTGTACAGGCTCCGGGCTTTTTCCTTCAGCTCATTTACTTCAAGCACTGTGTCACATCTGGGGTAGGCCACAAAATCACGGAGCTTTGCCAACACACAGTAATTCTGCAAAGCACGCAAAAGAGGTCTGTGTAACTCTGAACAAACACAGATTTATGTTCCTTGTCCACCACTTCTAAAATTCTTACTGCTCATGTGGGAATCTTGAATTTCTAGCTCTATGTACATGTAATTTATGTAACCTTTAGTTAGGCAAATTCATTGTCAATATTTCATAACAAAGAAGTTTGGTTCAAATAAGTGCTTGGAAAAGTGGATATATACAGTCTTGGTCTGCCAGATTATTTCTCACATGCTTTAGGAGGCAGCAGTGCCAATACAATCAAACCTGCTCCTGTAGTGGGTAGAGTTACCTACAGAATATGTGCACTGTGCAGAATATGTGCGCTGTATCCCTTTTAAGGGAGCCTGTGATTTAGTTCATGAATTATCAAGACCTAACAAACATGATTCCTCTGTTCCTATACAACAGGCTACCAGTCACGATTTTTTCAGAGTAATTTTTACCTCAGACTTTTCATTATCAAAATAAAGCACTTGAAAATGTCCTTGAAAAACACATAAATAAATACCCCAGCTTTTGCTTTAAAGCAAGGGAAACAGGGACACTGGACTCACATTGTTTGGTTTTGCAATGATGTAAAACACTGGCATCTCTGGAACTGGGATCTAGAGGGTCTTGAATTACAAGACTTGATGGTGTAGTTGCTCCTGGAAAAATGTGTCAGACATTTGTTTTGTCTGATATTTTTCTATTTTTTATTTACTTAGTGGAGCACTGGGAAAAGAAGTAAAATATATCAAATATCCCAGGGCAGAACACTATGACATGAACTCTGTGTGCAGGAGGTTATTTTGTCTGTGCTGGGAGATGACTACTGCTGCCTTTTCTCAGTATCACACCTCCATATCCTCAGGCATATTTTTTCTTTCTGGATTCAACAAGTGGCTATTTAAAACAGAAAAAGTGAGCAAGGTGTTCCTGCATTTCTTTTTATTAAAACTACATAACAGAAAACACTCAGGATATAAATCGAAGTAGATTTATTAAATTAAGAATGTTTATTCTGCATTTCTTCTTTTAAAGTATTATTCAAAGTCTTGTTGCACATATTTAACTTCTGAAAAGATTCTCTCACAGTAAATTAATAATGTACATATGGTAATCACTTAAAAATATTGATTTCTTCATTTTTAAAATTTCTACTCAAGTATAATCTTAGAAAGTCTATAGGGATTTTAGTAAGGTTCAAAATAAGGGGTTTTTTTGTCACTCCTCTAGATAATTAAGCTTTTAAAAATTCCTTTTAAACAACTCTTCTGGGTTACAATCTTACAAGTTTTTCTCACCTCTCATTAACTGCTTTTACTGCACAACAGTAAGAAAGAAGTGTGCAAACTTACATGTATGTCCAAGTACAGCCTGGGCAGCGTCTCCACGCATGAGTCCTGCAGGAAAGAAGAAAGACCCCGTTGCAATTTTGTTTTGAGAGAAACCTGTGTCAAAAGCAGCAACCTGCAGTGTCTGTGCAGGAGCAGTTTTTGGGTGGACTCACCCCAGCTTTGGAGGTCTGCAGCTCCTTAAAGGACTCTGTGATTTCTTTGCTCAGAGACAGCGCCCTCGAGTAGCAAGTTGGAGGGGCTGCTCTGGCCAGCTGGGCAGCAGAGAGCAGAGCAATCAGGCTCAGCAGCATCTTCATTGTGTCCAAAAGAGTTTGTCCAAAAGAGGAGGAAGAGAGAGAAAAAAGTCAACGCCAGTGTTTAGGCAGGTACTAGTGAGCGTCAATGAGTAAGTCTGACAAATCAGCTCTCAATTAAATAGTCTCCTGCATCAACAGGCGAAAAAAAAGTCTGGGGGTGGTCCAAGCAGCAGCTTACTGCCGCCTTAAATTTCCTGCCAACCTATGAGGCAGAGCTGCTAGTGCTTTCCTGCCCTGAGCAGGGGCAGAGGGAATGAGGGTAATAAAAACAAACACCACTGGCCCTTTTCATTCCAGAAAGAAAATGACCCAGAAGCATCTCAAACAACAGAAATACGTGTAAGAAAGACCACACTGTCATAGGCCCTGATCCTGTATGTGCTTTGACACACGCATCTGTTTTTTCAGAACCTAATATGCAGCTGTGGGACTACATAGGCTGGAGACACAGAGAAATCCTTCCAGGATGGTGTCATGTGTTGGCAGTATGAATCAGATCTGTTTATCATCCCTAGAAGATCTGACATATTATAGCTACAAAGGAAACCTCCCAGGTCTAGTATAATTTTTGCTTTTAACTTAATTCATGCATTAGTGGAGTTTGTGATCCTGATGGATATGGGTCAGGTAAGGTAAGGAGTAAAGTTAAGCCCTTGAACTTTAGGAAAGCAAACTTTCAGTTCCTTAAGGAGATAGTCAATAGGATCCCATGGAAGTCTTCCCTGAGGGACAAGGGAGTGGAACAGAGCTGGTAGATCTCTGAGAAAGTCCTCCATAGTGCACAAGAGCTAATGATTCCCAGGAGCAAGAAACCAGGCAAGGAAGGCAAGAGACCAGCATGCCTGAGTAGGGACCTGCTGGTAAAACTAAAGGGAGAGAAGTAAATGCACAGGCAGTGGAAGCAAGGACAGGTAACCTGGGAAGAGTATAGAGATGAAGTTTGGTTGTGTAGGGATTGGATGAGGAAAGCCAAGCTGAAGCTGGAGCTGAACCTTACAAGGGACAAAAAGAATAACAAGAAGGGCTTCTTTGGGTATGTTAACCCCAAAAGGAAGGTCAAAGAGGGTGGAAGGTGTACTCCCCCCTGAGAAACTGTGCTGGTAAACTCTTAACAACAGATTAGAAGAAGGCTGAAGGTACTCAGCATCATCTTTGCCTCAGTCTTCAGTGGCAACCTCTCTTCGCACACTTCTTAAGTGGATGAACAGGAGGATGGAGATTTGGAGAGCAAAGTTATTTCTAACATAAGTAAAGATCAGGTTCATGACCATCTGAGGAACCTGAACATACATAAGTCTATGGGACCTGATGAGATGCATCCAAGTCCTGAGGGAATTGGCTGATGTACTTGACAAGCTCTCTCCATTATATCTGAGAAGTCATGGCAGTCAGGTGAAGTTCCAGGTGACTGGAAAAGGGGAAAAATTTCACCTGTCTTTAAAAAGGAGAGAAAGGAGGATCCTGGGAACTACTGACTTGTCAGCCTCACCTCTGTGCTCCTGAAGGGAACCTACAAGAAAGATGGAGAGGGACTTTTTAGAACAGCAGGTAGTGACAGGAGAAGGGGGAATGGCTTCAAACTGAGAAAGAACAGGTTTAAATTAAATATTAAGAAGAAACTCTTTCCTGGGAGGGTGGTGAGGCACTGGAGCAGGTTTCCCCTAGAAGCTGTGGATGCCCCATCTGTGAAAATGTTCAAGACCAGGGTGGATGGGACTCTGAGCAAAGTGATCTAGTGGAACGTGTCCCTGCCCGTGGCAGAGGGGTTGGAACTAGATGATCCTTAAGGTGTCTTCCAACCCAAGGCATTCTATGATTCTATGATGCTATGCAAATGTTCACAAGTTATCAATCTAAACAATAGGGCTTGTTATGGCTGCTTGGGAATTTGCGTATTCATGATCTCAGGGTGAATACATCTCTATATGGCTGTCATAAATGTATAAAAAATATTTTGTTTTCCGACTTGAATTTATGAGGCTCTGTTCTTTTATTAGATGCCAGACGGAACTGAGAAATCCAGATGCTGGGATGCAGGCCTGAAGCTGAACATATGTTGTTCTATATGTTAATTGTCCTGTGAAATAGAGGTACCCTTGAATGAAGAACTGGTTATTCTGAAAGTTATGCCACACCACAACTTTTAAAATTTAGATTTTAATGAGGTATTAACCAAAACAATTAAGTATCTGATGAAGTACTGCCATCCCCTGGCACTGTAGTAGACTGGGAATGTACATCTAAAGGTGGAAAAAATAGTTTTGGGGGAAAAGTACCCTATATATTGCAGAAGACTCTGGGTTAAATCCACCAAAACACCTGGAGTAAAGAGGAGAAGAGAGCTGCTTACTACTGTCTTGTTATACAGTTTTTTGCTTTCATGAAGAACAATTGGTTTAGTAACATCATGTGCTCCTGAATATTATAGTGGTAGAACCTTGGAGAGGAAGGAAAATCTGGGTGTCCTGGATGTGGGGATTTTAGGACTGGCCTTTGGATGCTGAGTCCTATTTTCAGGAAAGGAAGTTGCCTGGGCAAGTGATTGAACATGCTAGAGTGAGATGGGAAGGGTTTTGAGATGGCCCCAAGCAGGTGGATCATAGATCTAAACACAGTTACCTAGTGCATGTCCAAGGAAAGGATGCTACTGACTGTGAGTCTTGCTGGTAAAGAAACAGACTCTTAATCACCATCTCATTACTGTAAAGAGTACCTGAGGGTAGGAGTGAAATATTATTCTTCTATCACAATCACATTTGGCAAGCTGCTAAAATGTAGTTGCTTTGCCAGAACAACAGTTTTCTGAACAACATAAATGCTCTTCCAGTACAGGAAGTCAGTAACCCAGCTGCTCCTAAGGATGGCTTAGGAGAGCAAACATTGGATGCAGACTTCACCAAAACACTCAATCAACATAAAAAAAAAAGAAAAACATCTGCTAAAAAACCTGCTAAAACCTGAAGAAAAAAAATGAATTTACTTTGAAGCTTTTGCTCAGCTGCCTTGTGTATTCTTGCCTTGTGGTTTGATCCTATATAAACTAAGTTGAGTAAAATCACCTGTGATGGATCTCTAGTCAAACATTTACAAAAATTATCTACCTTCAGAAATATCATTTGGGTTTTTTTTCCTGAAAAAAACCCCAGAAGACTGGAGTTTAATACCCTCATCTACATCTTCTCCCTGGGCCAGATTACGTTGCATACTCGACTCTGACTCAAATGAGTATTTTCCAATATCTACTAGCTCATTAGTACTACCACCCATCTCAGCATGCAGAATATGCAAGTCAGTTAAAAAAAAAGACAAATACTCTCAACTCAGTTGTTTTCTATTTGTAGCTAATCAGCAAGATTATCTTCGATCTCTGAGTACATTCAATTTCTGGTCCAGATATGAGTAAATAAATGCTTTTTCTCTAAGAATTTCACTGGTGTGAGGAGAACTTGCAAGTAACACCAGGCACTGGGAGCCCTTTTTGTCTAAGGTACCTGGCACAGTTACTGAAGCCCTTGAGTCTCCAGAATCTTTTCAGTGACTGTTTTTATCCAGTCACTTATGCAAAGCCACTTATTAATTCTGGTGCATACCCTGCCTTGGGGAGAGAAGGTCTTTAACACGGAGATACAAGCTGTTCTTCACAAAGGCTAATGGCATCTTAGAGGCAATACTCAAAATGGACATGGAAATAGAATTTAGAGCAACAGGAGGGGAAGGGGCAAAAGATCAAAATATATTAGTCAAAATTCGCCTAAGGATTGCCTCTATGGAGAAGCAGCTATTTACAGCCCTTCCAGTCTGTGGGACAACACTCAGGCTGGCAGCAGAAGGGAGCACAGCAGGAATCAATCAGTACCACCATATTTGTTATGATCATCACACTGTGAACATCTCCTGCACAAACACATCCTTATCGTGGTCTTCCATTCAGTGAACATATGGAGGCTTTGAGGGCTCAGAACAAATGCTCTCTGAGTCTCACCTTAACTCTTGAGGCTGATGATGTCACTACATCTCAGTGCTATTTACAGTGCATTTATTTACTCCTATATACAGAATACCCAATGGCAAAAGCAGGCACATGGGCTGAGAGGAAACTTAGAAGCCTATCATGACCTAAGTGCATATATATTAAAAACCCCCAAACAAACAAAACTAAACAAAACCCAAAACACTGAGCCATGTTGTCTTTTTGCTTCCAAGTTACTGAGCACTCAAATAATAATACTTTTGTAAAAGTCAAAGGACTCACTATGCATGCAGAAATTCCTCCCATGTTTGAAGAGTCTAGGAGTCCAGGGCCTCCACCAACTTTTGACAAAAGCCCTTTCAAGCTGGTGATTTCCTAATACCAAAATTCACTTGTTTAATGAAAATATTTATTTTAAAATAGCCATGGACTGTCATGAGACACCTCATGAAATGAGCTTCTGAAAAATACATAAAGTAAAACATAAAAACAGTAACGTGAAGGAAGTACTGTGTATTTAAGCAGTGCTTCAAAGCCCTGCAACTCAGCTGATTGTTGTGGCAAAGGTGCCACTCACTCCTTGCTTCAGGGCAGCGGTAAGCTGCCCTTCAAGCTTCCATCCCAACACAAGGTGTTTAGGAAACCCTGGCCTCTTGAGTAAGATCTTATCCATTTGTCATGTTTGTCCTTGCTGTGCAACAGTACACTTTGTGGACCCTCTTTGTAGACATCAGCACTGGATTTTGGTACAGGGGTTGTGCAGTCTCACACATTATCCTGAGTCTCAGGGGTGCTGGTGAACAATGCTGCCAGCTGTCTGGTGCAGAAGGGAAGCTTGTATTTGAAGCTGGGGTAATTCAATGTGTCTTATTTCGTCTTCTGTAACAGCAGTATGTTTCTGCCGGTGATAGGCATGGCTTGGCCAAGCTTTGGGCAGTGGACAAGGCAGGTAGGATCTCAAGAGCTGTCACTGGGATGCTGTTGCAATGCCATTACCCCATGATAATTAAGCAAAATTCCTCTTTGCTTACTCAGTGGGAAAAGCTTCTTTTTTTCTTCACTGCTGTTATTTTAAAAAATTTACATATATACTGAGCAAAACTGATGTTACTGCTCAAAAGCCTGTTCTTATAGAAAGTGGTTATAGAAGCAGCTAAGCCATCTGGGTCTGAAAAAAAATTAAATAATCTGAAATCTGCAGGTCTAACTAGCATGAGCCTAGCTGGCACTGGGAACTTTTCCTAGAGGAAAACACATGGAAATGGGGAGTCCTGTGGTCCAGGACAGAGACTGTCCAATTCATCAGGGCTGGGGAACGGGAATGGTTTCTGTGTGCTGCCTCAGACCAGTGATCGAATCACTGACACTGTCTGTGCTTACTCTCTGGGGTGGTGTCCAACCTGCTTTTGCAGCAGAGGAGGATCTCGGGCAGCAGTGCCCTGCAACCCCCAGGGTATAGGGGCTCGGTCTGATGGCAGTGCTGGGGATGGCTCAGAGATGTCCACCCAAGTATCTGTCACTGCAGTGCAAACATAGCCCGGCTTGTCCCTGTCTCGGCTGCTGTCTTCATAATGAGCATAAGTATTTCCCACAGACGCCATGGGAACACAGCCATCAGCACCAGGGAGACGGGAGATTACACGGTTTTAGCCCTGTCAGGGATACTCTTTTCAGTGACTGCAAGGCGTATTGATTCAAGTAATGCAGGATTTAGAGTCTTAAGCCTTCACCGCCTTGCTAAGAAAACGGCAATTTTAGCTTGGAGTAACTTGCAGACCTCTCTGGTGAAATAACAGTGGTGCTTTCAGACTGACTCCCTGTCTGGCCATGGGCACAGGAGAGTGGCCTGTCCCAGTGGGATGTAAGTACCTTCCCTGGACTCTGTCTGGGTTTCAAGACCACTCGCATGTATGAGCTATTCCAAGGCAACACCATTCTTTATTAATACTGAAGTCAGGGTCACAATAACAGGGTTTTGGGGAGGGAATCTTGTTCAGATTTAGGGAAGCAATATTTGAAGTTATTCATGCTTTCCTGCTCTGCCCTTGCCCTCCATCCTCCTCTCTCTCTCTCTCACATGCAGATGTGGCAGATAGCTTCAGGTTTTATTATTGCTGGTCAGCTTCCCACCCTCGCTAATTACCCTTGTGATGAAAAATTATGTCAGCCACCGAGTGTATCAGAGGTGATACAAATAAATGTATTCATCTATTAAATTTGTCCCTGATACAAGCCCACTGGGAATTCAAATGTCAAAAAATGCAGTGTTTAGGCTCTCTCCTGTCTCTCCAAGGAGCTCTTGTCTCTGCTGTGGTTAATATGCAAGGAGATGAGGTACTGTATTTTCTAGGACTTGTATTCCTGTACCTTTCAGAAGAATTATGTCACTAAAAGAAAATAAATAGAAGAGACTTAAAGTGCAGCTCTGTATAACAATCCAATTCAAGCCAAGCAGGAATCCAAAGAGACTTCTCTGCTGAACTACAGCCTGCACAGGAGCTTTTTAGTAGCTGCTTAACATGCTGGCAGGCACAGATTTCTATGTATTCTGGACTAGAATACTGCAAACATCACAGCTTATGTTGCTGTGTGTATTTCTAGATAGAAACAACAGTTCTTCCAGCAGGCTTGAACAACCATGAAGTAACATAAATTCTCGTCTCAGCTGGCTCAGAAGGTAAGGTACGAGTCCACAAAATACATCATGTCTTCATAGTTCTACTGTCTTTTCTGCATGCTGCTTTTCGTCTTTTGTATTGAAGCATAGTGGAGGAAATCCTGCCATCACTGAAATCAATAACACAAGTCACAGACTCCTGCAGATTCATAATCTCACTCTAGATTAAAACTTGTGTTCTATTTAATCACCCCCATAGCACAAAACCCCTGAAACCAAAGTAAGAGCAAATCAGTCACGTTATTTCTTATTTCTCACAGAGAGTATTATCTTTTGGCATCCTGTTTATGGGTGACACAACACAGATTCAGAGCTGGTTTTGGTAGTGCCCTGAAACCAAATGATATGACAAGTACCTTGTATAGATATAATACTCTTCTGTGAAATAAAAATGTATAAAATGGGGTGGAATAATCGAAGATATACTCTACTAGCTAAAATCCAGAAGTGATGAAAGTGAGTGGAGGTTCATTCTCTTTAAGAAAATTAAGAAACTTAATAATTCTATTTTTATTCCATAAGCTTACCTTGAAACAAATTAAAAATAAATATCTGAGCATGTTATGGTGTTAACACTAGACTGTGTTTAAGATGTAATTGTCATCTAAACCTGGCAAATTTTATGTTTTAAATTATTTTGATAAAAATAAAATGGAAAAAGGATCTCCTTTGATTTCTGAACCACATGTAATGAATTTCTGGATGACTAAGTGTCCCTACAAGTGGGGTTTTAGTTTGGTTTTATTTAAGTTGGGTGACCAAGAAAAGAATTAGTTGATACATGAAATGTAGCTTCATACATACATGGTACTGTTGATAATATGAGATGATAAGACCATGGCTCGCAGGGGGTCTTGCCTACACCTGGAGATTGCCCTGCCCAAATTCACCCGGAGAGGTGTAGGCAGCATTCAACAGGTAGTTTTGAGAACATCTGCAAGGATGAGCTGCCAAACAGGCCCCTTCTGCCTGCACAGCTGGTTCTCAGGCAGTTTCCCATAGAAGGACTGGCGTTGGGTTAACCCAGCACAGAGTTAAATTGGGTTTGGGTTGCCACAGGAGGGATCGACATTCATGGGCATCATCTGGGTGAAAGGTAGGGCAGATCCAAGGGTGGCTTTCCTCAGCAGCAGTGTGTCTACTTTCTCTCATAGTTTTATAAACTTTCATTTTACAGTTATTCCCTAAGGAAAAGAGAAATAGCAATACAAAACTGAGACAACAGACAAGATTACAGCTGGGTAATGTAGCGAGGAAAGCACTGAGGAATGGCACAAAGAGAAATATTTTGAGCGAAGAATCACCCCAGTTGCAGTGTTATGCCTTTCATGTATAGAACAAAGTCTGAAACATCTATACTTTTAATTTTCGACCAGTAACTAATTTCCATTAGAAGACTAATCAAATTACCATTTATTTCCCTCCTTTCTGTCTGGCTGTAGGTTTTCTTGCTTTGTTTTGGTTTGTTTGTTTGTTTGATGTTTTAGAAGGGTTGTGTCTAGGGAAGTGAGAACTTGGCTTGATTTAAAATGTAAATGCAATTCTATCAATCTTCCCCTCCACTAATAGTCTGCCTGGGCATTTTAAGGGCATATGGTGAAAAGGAAACTGTGACTGCTAAAGAAAAGCTACCCCCTGCTGTTCCTGTTCATATTTATTTCACAATCAGCCCATTGAAATGGTGCGATTCACACTCTGATGCTGTCGTTGTCTAGCTGGCCCAGTCACTGGTGAATTTAAAGAAGTTTCTCAAGCTGAAAACTAGGCAAACTGCATTTGGGCAAAAAGCAATCTTATCAGCAGTGAGAGTTAGTGAGTCACTGCAGTGATCTCTCTTGCTGAGAGCTGAGACTACCCTTGCAAATGAGAAGCAATCTTGAAATAAGAAACTGTCCTGAAAAAAAAACCTGAGAAGTGTTGCTTTTGAAATGTAAAGTGTCCTTCTGATATACATATACACAGAGTAGACAAGAGTAAAATAATGCTAAAGTTTTCAGGGGCAATTTAAATATTATTTGTTAAAACATTGTTCCTCAAATAAATGGACCAAAAAGAGTAAAAGAGTGTGTGAGCGCAGAAGAGGGAAAGAGGCTGCCCAATTCCCCAGTAATATTGAGTAAATACTAAAGGAAATCCCTGTGTGTTTACCTTAAATTATCCAGACTTAATGTACTCATCATATACCTTATAACCAAGCAGCTTGTGTAAATAATGACTTTCTGATAACACGAAAATACACAGCTGAAGTGTTATCTTTACTGTATTAATCACAATCTATCTTTGTGACAAGTATTACCATATACCCTTCCACTGACATAACATAAACATTTAGGAATCTGTGTCAACATAGAAGATCAGAAAAAAGATAATTAGAGACTGGATTAATGGAAATTATTAAATCCAATAGTGTTATGCTTTTGGCTATGAGTTTTTGCATGGAATTTCTACTGCAGTGCAAGAACTCATTATATGGTGCTGATAGACAATGCAAAAAAGAAGTACAAAATTAATTATTACATACTTTTTCATTAATCATGGGATAAATATTAGCAGCTAGTTAGAATTACCATGAAAAAGGTGAATTTAATCTTAGGACGTGTCAAAGGAGTTAAAACCAGCAGGGATAGGGAGCTATTGATGTCAGTATAAATACCACGATCTGCTCATCTGACATATTACACACACTTTTGGCCACCCATAGTAGAGGAGGATGAATTTAGACTTCAAGGGGTGCAGAAAGAACAGCGAGAATATTCAGTGTATTGGGAGAGTTGGGATAATGTGTATTTCCCTTCCACCTCTCTTTCCTCGCCACTCCAGTTACTTTTCCAACAGCTGGGTCCTTGTCCTGCTCTCCTGCCACAGCTGGCTGTCAGCTCTGTGGCTCAGGGCACTCCAGACCCATCACAGCCTGCCTTGTTCATAATCTGTTTTCCCATGGCTGTTACTGGGAAGTTCTGTAATAGGGGTTAGAAAGGGAGGTAGTCCTGCAGACCACTACACACATACATTCCAGTCTCTCAAAGAAGTAGAAATCCAGGCACACTAGGACTGTAGACCCCAGGCAAGGTGGAAATTCTCCTTCTATGCTGCACTTTGGATTGGACTCTACCTTGATGGCTGACCAGTAGCTATTGCTTTGACTGAGATGAGAATTGAAGCAGAGGCATAAGACAATGGTCCATGGCTTTCTAGGAGAGATCTCACAGCTGCTGGAGACCTTGGAGTCCAGCCCAGAGAAGGATGTGATAATGCACTGGCCAGAGAAGGACTGTTGTCCCACTGGACCCTAGACTGAATAGAGAACTAAAACTGATGTGCCAGCAGCACTGTGCAACTACACAGCACTCTCAGAAAGGCTGGTTTTGCTCCTGGGGAACATGAAAAGCACATGTACAGGCAGCACAGCAGCTGCTGTGCTATGAACTGCACTCAGAACATCAACCCATTTTATTCATTATATGTACACTGACAAAAAAGGTTGGCATCAACTTTGTTCACATCAAAAGGACACAGTTTCAATTCTTCCTATTGCATAATTTAGGTACATGAGCTTCTGTAATAAAACAATGTGCCTGGTGGAGAATGATAGCATTGTCCATGCCATTTTCTCTCTGACACCAAAGAGAAATGTAGCAAATGGAGTCAAAGAAATTGAACAACATTCAGGAAAATATCAAAGTGATCAAAGCAGACTCTTTGATTCTGCTTTACACATACTTTTCAAAGAAGTGTTACACTTCCAAACACAGTCTGTTGGTTCTTGATGCCAATAAACTGGCTCTGTTTAGCTTCATGCTTTGATAGGACTAGGAACAAAAAAATAATCTTTAGTGAGATGCATTTTCTAAGCTTAAGTGTTGAACTTCCTAGAAAAAGGCTAAATGTATTTGTTGCTCTTTGAGGATGCTGAGCCTTCATTGAGAGAGACCTGGTATCAGGCCTGAGTAGCCCTATAGAGGAATCAGCACTTGCAAGCATGAAGAAAAGCTCTGAGCAGATCTTTTTGATCATCTGTGTTTAATAACAGACCAAGCTTCAGGGAAAAAGGGCAATTTACAATGCATGTAAGAGCATTTTGGAAAAGGTGCCTGACCACAATCATTTTATAGCTAGAAAATATTGATTATTTTTATGTATCTATCTCCTATTATTTTTCCAGAGAGATAGATAAGGTTTCAAGGCTTCTGATCTAAATGCATTGAAGGAAAATATTATTTTTTGATGCTATAATTTGACCATTAATGATGTCAAGCATGAAGCTTTTCTCATACCCTGGCAGGATGTACTCCATTTCTGTCTTTGTAAAATCAGATTTTCTCTCTGTGCTGCAGTGACTGTAAAGCACAAGCTGCCCCCAGGGAGGTATTTTGTTTAGCTGCGCGGACACATTCCTGCAGGAAATATTGAAGCCAAACCACATACACACACACACACACAGGCACACAGGCACACAGGCACAGTTTTAGAAGAATTCAAATCTTGAACAGAAAACAAACCAGTATTGGCTCTGCAATCTGAACTTTAGTGCATGTTTAATTGTGTTTTTCACATTCTTCTTTCTTTTTACCAGCTGGGCTGTGAAGCAATGTAGGTACTTCTGAACACAGGTAGCACTGCCCAAGGACAGCCCTTTATCCTTTGACCATGTCAGAATAAAAGAAAACAACATAGAAAAATTATTTGCATATCCAGCACTTGTTTTTCTCATGTGGGCAATAGACATTGAGAGGGGCAATTGTTGTCATGAGTCAGGGTTTGCCACAGAGTGAACTTTCAGTCTGTGACTCTGGAGGAAAATCATGCAAGACAGGAGGTAAGTCATACATGTATGATTATTATTCTATGCATTCTTTACTGTTTGCTCACTGAAGGCAGAGCTATGAAAAAGTCAGGTTCTGTTTTCTTTTGAGATGGAACCAGATGCTGCATCCACTTTGGCAGCTAGAGTCAGGAGAAAGGTAACTGATACAGTAACATGATTAAAACTATCAGTCTGACCCTTGCTTAGGACTTTGCTTCAGCCCTGAAACAGAGCTGCTATTAGGCCAGAGCCTCTCTGAAATGGAATTATATTCTAGTGCTTTATATTTAAAATATTTACTTATTTAACACATTTATTAATCTATCTTCTTTATTTATTGACATTTTATTTGTCCAGATTTGTATTTTTTTAACTTTATTTATTTTGTGGGTTCTTAACACCGGAAGTAAAGACAACAGGGAATTTTGCCTTGCTTGCAGATGGCTCAGATGAGCAAACATGAGGATAAACCATGAGAGGTGCTTCTCCTGCCATACCCAATGATAGCTGCCCCTACTCTGCTGCCTAAACAAAGTCCCTGAGGACCACAGCCTCTCCTGTCACTGAGTGCAAGAACTTTCTTGGTGCTCCCTCCATTACCAAAGCAGAGGAAGAGCTAGAAGGTGGATGGTCCTGTCTTGGTTGGACAAAGGCCAGGAGGTGCCAGTGTTTGATGCTGGAGTGACACAGAAAAATGTCTACACTCAGAGGTAAAAACATCACAAGCTTTGCAATGGATTTTGCAGCTTGTTTTACTCAAAGGTGCTGCTGGGTAAGGACAAAGTTTTTGTAAGCATTTTGGGCAGTGTTGAACACATGATCATTTATTAACAAATGATTCTAGTAATTAGAAAGTGGATACTTAAAACCTAGGATAAGACTAATGTAAATGCGGGTGTTACTTTCCCCTTCAGATCATTCTGCTGCTTAAGATGACATTAAACAGTAGATATGACAACTATATTCTTAGAAGAAATACAAGCTAATTTTGGATTAGACTCTGATGCTGAGAGATTCCTCATATAGAATTGGCATATAAATTACTTGAATTTCCAGTGCAACCCATGAAGGAGCTTCAGTTGTGCCAAATACCAGCACCTGATGCTGATTTCTTGTTCAGAGAGAACACAGATTAAAAGGAGAAGATGGTGTTCTTCTTAGGGGAAAACTCCAGTTTCACAAACAAAAATACTCTTAATAACACATTTAGGCCTGCTGCTGAATTCAGTAAGAGCACTCTTTCACTTGAAACTGTATGCACATGTCTGCCTACAGCATAAGAACCATCCAGAAAAAGATGTGGACAAATACTTGTGTGCAATTGCCTAGTCAAGCAAGCTATGCTTTGGTAGACTCTATGTTGAAGCTTTTAATGCATAATTCAGAATTTTCTTTAATAAATCATCTGGCCATTGGTCCTTCTGAAACACTGCTGCCTTAGGGAATGTAATGATTTTTTGCCTTTTTGTTTTGTTTTGTTGTTTATGCATGTTTATTTTTTTTTAATTCCTTTTGGCTCACAGTTTCCAGGGAGGGAGTGGAATCTACTGTTAATGTAACTCACTGGAGGATATCTTGAAGCACAGAATAAGAAGACACAACACATCATTATCTACTATGCTGCTGAGAGCTGGAGACTAATTTCCAGATGACATACGTTGTTAGCACTGTTATATGGATTACAGCTTAGGGGGCAAAGTCATAGATCAAGACTCCCACTGAGCTAGATGCTGTGTAAACATGTGGTGAAAAGATGATCTCTGGGTCACAGAACTTTGCTGTAACCTCTGCACACTTCTCTGTTCAATCTACTGCTGTTTTTCTCCCCAGGTTGTTTCCTTACAATCCATTAATAACTACATATTTTACTTGTCTGGAAATTGCATGCCTGCTTAGCATTTGTTTCATGAAATCAATAAATGAAAAATGTCTGTGTTAAATGGTGGATTTCTCACTGCTGTGTCTACTGGCATCAATGAATCATTCCTGCTTGAGACAGCAGATTTAGAAGGTAATCAAATTTCTTTCCCTTCCAAGTCACACTGTATCCTGAGCCCTGCCATTTCTGGTGTTAATCATTCACACAGGCAGAGCACATACATACATCTCAAAAAGCCTGTATCTGATTTGGATGCCGTGGCTGACAGATCTGGGGCTTTTGTGTACATGGGATTCTCAGACTGGCCAGCTTTTCCTCTGACAGTTCTCCTTAGAAAAAGAAAAGCTGGTTTTGGAGTTTATATTATCTGGCAACATTTAGGATGAATAGCACATTGATTGTGTTAGTTGTTCTAAAGAGTTTCTTCTGTTGGGTCTTAACTAAAAAAGAAAACTCTTTTGTATCACCACTTTGGTATCTGGTCCAAAGAAGAGAGAACTTTCACAGCATCAAGAACTCCTGCTCATGCCTTCAGCTTCAGAAGGTTTCAGCTCAGTTCCTGTCACTTCAATGTCCATAATTCTCAAATGGAGGCTCATTTGGTGCTGGATAGACAAGTCCAATGCCAGACACGACTCTGTGTACCACATGCTTGAGAGCTGTTTTCTTCTCTATGGTGGCTTCCATCTTGATGACACTGAGGACTGAAAATGAAATATTGTGAGCTGGTGTCTTGCCGAGAGTTAGGATGAAAACCCTGAAGGCACCGGGAAGTGGGAGAGCACAGAATGAACTGTGAGCAAGCAGTCATGCTGGTAAATAAACAGCAAGTTCTGCACTGAATAAAGCAAGCAAGAAACATGAGCTGTGTGCTCAATGGTGCCTAGAGAAAATTTCTGGTCTCTTTGGAAAGAAAGTAAATGACTGCACAAAGTACAGGAAGAAAACACACATTCAGTTGTGTTTCAAGCCTGCACAATGTCACTGCTTTGGAAATTATCTATTCAGTAACTCAACGTACCACAGCTCCTTAGGTTCAGATAGCATGTAAAGTAAAAATAAAAATAAATGAGTTGACTGTTTCATCATATTTTCCTCTTATTTTCATAATGTTGACACTTTTTATTTCCTGTGTAATATTAAATTTCAAATGCAGCTTTTAAAAACACCTCTAAAAATTGGGTTATACCCAATGCTTCAGTAACTATATGCATGTAGAGTCTTCATAGATATTGCTGGAGATTTATTTTTCCCTAGGTCAGTTCAGTGTTGGAGGAGTTCCTCTGGACATACCTTCCAAACAGTCCAGTAGTATCCTTCTTAAGAAAACTGAATGCTTTCTGGTCTATTAATTTTCAGTGATCAACTGAAACCAAATTGCTTTGAAGCCTGATAAGAATTGTGAATACCCAGCTTTTTGAAAAGAGGAGATTTTGAATGCGTTTACGCTGGATTTTTAGAGGAGACATTTGCTAGTATGGCCACCAATACAGCTCTTGTTAATGCTTATGTTAGACAAGTATTTGAGTATCCTGGTGAAGCAGGTACTGTGCAGTTAGTGATCTGAAGAAATCAGAAGCAATGGGAACAGAAACTGTTATGTGGATAACTCTCATGCCCACGGGCCGCAGTAGATCAACATGACCTGGGGTGGTTTGGCCCCTCACACTCTTGCTGCTGCCCTGTTCTTGGGAGGCAACTCAGGTGGAAACTACCAGGACTTCTGTAAAATCCTCATTTGCAAGCACACTCACAAATATTTTTGCCTGGAACAAGCTCCAGCATCCTTTGTGAGAAAAGGTCACTGTTAGGCTCATAGCAGGAACAGTTAATATCAACAAACTTCACCACCAACATAATTTTGCCTCAACATTTTCCTTTCTGTGTTTTTATCCCTCTCCAAGGGCTGTCAGTTGCTCTATTGAAGATTCCTGTAATTTCAGCAGTAAGCCACAGCAGGCTCCTTTCAATCAACAGCAGCAGCGTCACAGCAAGCACCACCAGTAACACGTTTCCCTGCAAGCAAGCACACTCTGACTTCATTCAGGCACACAAATGTGCTCCAAACCCCAAATCACCATCTCCCAGCCCAGCAAGACAAAGGCTGCAAACTGAGTTGAAACAAAACAGATAAGCAAGTTGAAATATTTTCTCCCTGCAGAAAAACAATCCAAATATTTGCACTTTGTTTACTTGCAGGAACTTCTGTTCCTTCCCATGGTGTTGCTGAAGTGTTTCTCCTGCTTGGGCTGAGGGCTAAAGCCCTTTGGGTGGGTAAACATCACCCTCCTTTGACCTGCAGTTGAAAATTTCTCATGTTTCTCAGGAGACGTGAATGGGCTCTTACTTCTGGGAACTTTGTTACCAAACAAACCAGTTTTTACAAGTTGCCTTCAGTGATGCTAATTGGATTTCAGCTTCTGAGTCATGCAACAGGAACAATATTTTCTTCAGCTTAATTTCTTTAATTTCCAGTTTGCCATTTGCATTGCTGCTTTAGGCTCATGTTCCATCTTGAAGGTGCAATGTGGTTTTCATTATAGCAAATACACACATAGACAGAAGAATGGACACAGCAGGTGGGAGCTGCTGTTGAACATTGGCTTCTGTTTGAGCACTAGGGCTGTTTGTAACTCTCTACTCATGAATGTTTGTTGAGAAACAGGAGGGAAAACCACCTTTCTATACACCCCCAAAAAAAGGATTCTCTTGGAAGCTGGTTCCATTTCTAGGGTTCTCCTGTGAATTATAACTGTCTGTGAATATCACCATTCTCACAAATACAGTCTAAATCTATTTTAAAACATCATCTTTAAAGAGAGGTAAAATCACAAAATTCATGTAAGAACCACATATTACATTGTGTCACCTGTTGTAGAAAATTCTGTGTATTTGCTACTGTACTACTTTCCCCTCTCTGTTCTCAGTCATGAAAGAGTTCAGAAAGACAAAAAAGAAATTCAGGAAAGACATAGAATAAATAGGCTTGAAGGGTGATGAGCACAACTGTGAAGGTTACAGTAGACCTGAAAAGCGTTAAATTCCAGACCAAGTTGTCATGTCTCATTTCTGTATCAGAACAGGAGAAACTGAACATGTGCCCATTCTGTGTTAGGTGTCTTTTTTTCTCCTCCTTCCTGGCTGATTGTGTCCTAAAGAGTTATAAAAATATCAGACATATAAAATGACACTTTAGTACATCTATACTTATTTAGAAGTTTAATTATAAAATTATTTTTCAAGGCATAAAAACTGGTAAAATTAAGGTATTTTAAAACAAAAATGTAATTCAAATGTGATTTTAAACTTTTAGAAGTTTCTTTCCTGAATTCAAACATGCCATCACACAGATTTTTCAGAGGAAAACAGTGCTATAACATCTGAATAAAGGAGACACGGCAGAATGATAAGGAACTTCTTCACATTATGAGGACTTAATCCAACATCAAAAATGGCAGGTACAGAGCTGCATATACTAGGAGTCCTAGAAAACCACAGGTGTGGTGTGCATAGCCAATTTTCCACTCCTGCACTGACTAGTCTGTGTAGAAAGGGTTCCTTCCCCCTCCTAACCAAGCATGACTATTCCAAACTGGGTGTCCAATTGTACTTTAACAAGAAAAGAAATTACTGTTGTGAATGTATGTTGTCCTGCAGGTTTCCCTCCAGGAGCCAGACTCATTTCTCACAGCTGACCGGCTCCTAGGGACAGCTGGTGTATCTGGCTGCAGTCTACTCATTGCCTGCACTTATGCACGGTATAGAGGACTTCAAATAGAATGCCTCTCCTGGTACTTTTATACATTTTTCTGTTTGAATCATTACTTGAATGTAAATTGAGATAAGCTGTAGTGTAATACAAAACTAAATGCTGATGTGACTATACACAATAGAGACTTTTTACCACTCTATTTTCCTTAAGCTACATTTTCAAATTATTTTCTTTTTTTAGAGAGGGAGAGAAGAAAGAACAGGTAAATTCTGCAACTGATCTAATGATATGCTGATTCATGTTCATGATAATGCTAGAAATATCAGCAGGGGGATAGAGGGGTAGGGAGCGTGGAGACAGCAGGGAGGTAAAAAAGTCAAGAAATGGGCTATAACCTCTTAGACACCAGGCAGTCAAAAGCTTGGAGATATCTTCTCTGTCTATATCAGCAATCAGTTCAGTGTTATTGGAGGAGATCTGGAGTGGGAAAGAGCTGGTGCTGAGGCTGCAATGTCCATACTATATGTGTTTTGGGGGTTTCACTTAAGATGACCTCTATTCTGATGCCGTGGGCTGGCTGCCCAGTTGGCAACCCAACAGGTTGCACTAAGTGCACTCCTGCAACACACCTTCTGGTCCTGGCACATCCCAAAGGAATCCAGATTGTGTATTGGGACTGCTCCATGATGCAAAGCAAAGCACAACAGATTGACTCAACTATGTGATTTGCTTTAAATGTGCACTCATGCCAAACTAAACCTGCAATGCCAACGTAGCCAGAGCTGGGGAAAAAAAAATAAAAGCATCTGGTCACAGTCCTAAGGACATGTATGTTCAGGGCATCTCTACAGTACTTTCACTCAAGGGAAACCCTAGAGCTGAGAAGATAAACACACCTTCATGGAAAGCTTTATTAGTCTCATTTTTTCATTGAACTAATGCATGATCAACAGGTAGAGGAGCGTAGTGGGTTCATGGATATATAATATATATATATATCCATGAACCAAAATATATATAATTTATAGAGATTGGTGATGACTTTGGCTGTATAACAAGGTTCTGACAGATAGCTGGGCTCTTGTGTCAATTGGATATGATTCCAGTAAATGAAATAGCAATACGCAGCAAAATGCTTTCCCATGCTTATGCGTGACCAAAGGTAAATTGCAAGGTGTCAGATACATAACTCCTGCTATTTTTCACAAGGTGCAATTACACATCTTTAACCTTCCAAAACCATGTAGTTCTCAAGCACCATTAGGCCTCACTCACAAAGCACATTTAAGCCTATTCTTCCTACTTTGTCTCCTCTACCATTGTATTGTACAGATTATAGTATAGTATGCATTTATGGAACGTACGTGCAGCAAATCTCTTAATGAGATAAGGGCAGCGAGAGATGTGATTAAATCTGAAGAACAGCAAAACAAACAAAACAGAGGAAAATATAGACACTTTTCTGCCGGGTACAGTGTTATTCTTTAGCTTTCCCTCCCCCCTCCCCCCTCCCCCCCCTCAATATTATAATTGAGTATTTATTTTCTACCCTCTAAGCAATTAAGGTAGTGGAAAATGGTAAAATTACCAATTTCAAGAATTCTTAATAAAGTTTGGATTCTCATCCAATTTGTTCAGCAGACAGGTGGCAACTTTCAATTTTTTTTTATTGGCTCTGTAAATTTGAATATGAATGTTGCTGCCTTTACTGCAAACTTGAACAATTAATGACTGCTTCTATCTAGTCTTTACTCTGATAAATTGTAGCAAATGGAATGGGCAATATTCAGCAAATAAAGTTTTCCTTATTTTACACATCTGATTAATTTTTATAACAGTTCCTCCAGGTGCTGATTTTGAACAATTTATTTTTCTTTTGTTCATTTCTCAGCTACCTATGAGCACAATCATGATTCTTGTACAAAGCTCAATGTGCATGGTTTTATCTTGTGATCTTCAGCAGATTACATCAGTTTTCAAATTATGAGCTTATGATTTCTTATCTCTGAGATAAGAACATGTCTTGAGCAGTTTTGGGGGGTTTATGTCCAAATTAAAACAAAACAAAACAAAACAAAAACAAACCAACACAAACCCAACATTAAAAGGTGTAGTCGTACTTCTAAGAAGAAAATAGGAGAGCTATAAGTCACCCTAGCACCCCTATTTAGTGTTTTGTCTTAATAGCCCAAATGTAAAAGCTCTAAAAGAGCAGCCCTCTTAACTATTCTGCAAAGTAGGGCTCTTCATCACTTGAGCTACTTTTATGAGTTCTTGAAAGACACACTGCTAGGGAAGATTGGGAAGTCTATAATTTTACCTCAATCAATGCTGCTGATAAATTACTAGTCACAAGAAAGGATGTGACAGAACACAATAGGACAAGTTATTAATGGAGGATCCCCAGTGCTACAGATACAGCTATATTACACGGAGAGGGGGAGAAAAAAATCGTTAAGCAATAAAGCCTATTAAACAGCCAAGACTGAGGGGAACATAAACCACACAGGGCTGGTACAGGCTGTGAAAGAGAATGGCTGGGCTGTTACAATGCAGGGTAATGGCTGCACTGCTGAGCAGCAGAACACCCAGAGCAGGCTGCTCCAGGAAGAGCAGATCCAGTATGACCTCCTTTGAACTATTCGCTGTGGGGAGGGGCAGGACGTTTGTTAGGTTACTGGCAGGATCTTGTAGCAACTGTGCTGAAAAAAAAACCAAGCACAGCTGCTCAGGAGATGTTCTGGGGCTGTACTTCTCTTGTCTGCTCTTGTTTGGCCCTGTGATTCTCCAGCAACACTTCTACAGTCCTGGTGCTGGAACGTTTGTCTCTCTAAAGAAAAGGAAGAAACTCCAGATGTTTTAATTTGTCTGTTCCTTAAGTCGCAAGAAGTCTAATTTGAAAAATATACTCTGTACATGAAAACACCTGATGGAAACACAAAGAAGTGTGGAGTGGTCACAGACCATGAGCTGCCAGACTGGAACATGGGTGTTTGCCCCCTGGTTGCAGTTTCATGCCCAAGCTGAACACACGATCTCCTGTGATCTCCTGAGTCTCTTGTCATATATGTGTTTTGACACCCTTGGAAGGCATAGAAAAATTCTTTTCCAGCATCCCAAACATAAAACCAAAGGTTGTGACCAAAACCTGTACAGGCCAAAGAGATTTTTTTCATGCTTCCTGTTCATGTACCTGCATGCAGTAAAGACCAATCTCTTGGTCTTTTTTTCCTGGTCTTATGTCACTTGACTGTACTCCCACCAGAGCTGTTTCAGACCAAAGTGTTGCCATGGACCTGTTAACAGGACAGCCACACATAATCTTGCAGATAGATGACACCAGGTTTCTCAAATTCCAACTAGTAACTATTGGGGTTTACTTTCTCAGGCCACAGACTTCAAAACTTGAGTCATACTGAGGAGGATACTTAGAAAAACCTTTCACAAGTTTTCAATGTTATTTCTGGTGCTGAGGGAAATAAATAATGCATACCAGGTTGAATTCCACAGAAACAGGTAAAAGCTACAAAGGAACAAAATGCTCTCTATTTTGAAGTGATTTCTGCTCCATACTGCAGTGAAAATTGCCTAGGGTTTATCAGCCTGAGATTTGGTGTAAGAGCATCAAATCACAAGGTGGGCATAATGGATCTGATCAGGCTGTGACTGAGGCCAGTTGTAAAAATATGACTCAGTAGTAATATGTCCAAACTGGGGCCAGCAATTCTGGACCTGTAATCACTTTTGATCTCAGATTCCAGTAACTTCATTTTCTTTTCACTCCTCGAGTATGCACAGGAATCTGAATTCCTTTCTACAGACAATCACCTTCTGAGGCACTCCAGTGGGTTGAGGACTGTTTCTACAGCCAATACTGTCTGGAATGATGTTTGCTTTGCCTATAGGTAATTTAATCTGGTTTGATTACTTGGCTGGCATTCCAGTATTGTACAGATAAAGTAGATGATAAGTAGGACTAGAAGCTAACTAGAAGCCCAGGCTACATTTACTGTCATTTGGACCCCAGTGTGTTCAATGTAGTGCAGAACTGAATCTCTCCCCGTTATTTGCTTAGAATTTTGTACAAATAAATAGTTCTAGTTTTGGTCTAATATATTACTTACATGGGCATCCTTGTTCTTTTTGTCTTTATGTTCTTCTAAAGGTGATAAAGGCTTTCTATGATTTCCTAGCTTAACTGGGATCAAACACTTTCTCTCCTGAAATAAGGAGGATACAGCAGGTCTCTGAATAAATGGCCACAGTTATGGTGTGTTCACACAAACGTGAAGGAGCTGGCCTTTTTATTCCATACTCCATTATCTTGGCTATGGCTTCTTTCATCCTCACACAAATCCATGCCTAGGTGACCCATACTGGAATTAGTCCAAAACCCCGTTATGCTTTAAATTGGTACCTTGGGAAATAGACATGGGACTGCTGGGGAAGGAACAGTTGGAAGAGCAGGTTGGAAAGCAAAACTAAACCACTTTCTTCCAGCAATGCCACAACTTTGGCAAAATAAAGGAAACTTTAATCTATCCTTGAACCAATTCTGGCATCCCTCTCGCTTGAGTATGCCAGATGATGCCAATTAGACTCGTTGGTCATGGTAAACCTCACTAAAACTCCAGGGTCTTAACATTATCTTGATAGAACCTTAGGAGATACAATTTTCTCCATATCCATCCAGGGGTGAAATAGAAGTCAGTCAATTTGCACAATCTCTGACCTTTCTTGGGAACAGCAGCTACTTACTTATACCTGAAGAGTGTCTAGAAAACTGCCAGCATGTACTTTAGGTTCTTGGCTCTTGTCAGCTTCTTTTGCAAATACTCCCAATGCATAAGTTCTCCAAAATAAAAATTAGCAGAGACCATGTTCCGAGAGTAAACTATGGAAAAATGAAAAGTTTCTCCCCATTTGAGCATCTTCTGCCTTTTTATCACATCCTACTGATCTGAAAGGGGTTGGGGGGTTGTGGTTTGAAAATGGAGTTTGAGCAGATTTACTACGGCTTCAGTTGACATAACAGAGAGCCAAAGTATGCTTACTGCACTCCAGTGTAAAGGAATGGAATGGAATGGAACGGAACGGAATGGAACAGAACAATAGAAGAGATGTGGGGACCCTATTAGTTTCCAAGGAGGAGACTACTTTTAACCCACCATCTTTCCTTTTAAAACAGTCATAATCATAAAGATAAAATATACCATTTTAATATCTTGTTTTTTAACTCTAGGATAGTATTCAAACACAAAAATGTCAGTGTAAACACTCTGCAATTTACAAATATTAGCATATCAACAAGGTATGCTGTGAAATCAAGAACTGTAAGGTCACCCTGCAAGTCTCATCAGAAGCATTTCAATACAAAAGCTGTAATCACAGAATTACTGGCTTTAAACCACTGAATTCCCTAAGGGAAGTTTTATAATGCAAAGGAGTGTAATCATATTTGATTTTCTTTATTGCTAAGTCTGCATGGAAGTCTGAAAAAAATCACTATTAATCTAAGCCAGACAACATAGGCCTTCAATAAAAATGTAAAACAATATCTTAAAATTATGTTAATGCTGATTGCAACCTCTCATTTATAAGGGGAAGGAAAAAGCTCTATTGGACTGTCCTTTCTCCCTATCGTGTTTTCTACATAGGCTATGGAGCAGTTACATGCTAAAAATAAAAGGTATTTTTAAGTTTAGAACTTTGTTTGTCTCAAACAAAACTTGATCACCTTTTACAAGAACAGATAATCATGAGAAGTTTTGTTTGGTTTTGGCATTGTAAGACTTACAAATTCTGACTGCTTATAGCTTAGAAATCTCTGTCCCAGAAGAATAAACATTTAATTGTACTGAGAATTCTTGGGCCTCACAAAGCTTCACTGATACGCATGATGTTATGATATAGAATTTCAGACTTATGTCTGATTTACAAAAGCAACTGGAAAAACAAATGAGTAATTGTTCCTGAAGAGTTGTTGCTAAATTTGGAGCAGATGCAATGAAATTCAGATTGTTCTGGGTGGCATTAGAAAAAAAATAAAAAAATAAGCTACTGAAGTTATGCATCTGTTCAGAGTTTAGCACACATTCAGGGCTGCAAAGGACAAAGGGGAGCCCAGGACTATGTGAATAAACAGCCTATGCATTCAAGGCTTGATATTATTCATGTCAAAGGTACTGGAAAACTGCCACTGATTCCCTTGAGTCTTTGCTGGGCCTTAAGCACACATCTAGGCTTGATGCCCTCTGTTCCATTGGACACCATTATCCATATAACATTTGATTTAGTTATAGAAATGCTGATGTTCCCAGGAAGCTGGTAAGTATCATACAAACAAATCTTTGTTCAGAGCAAAGGCACTGCAGCAATTAATAGGTAGTATTGCCTTCAGAACAACAAACACAACAAATCATGTCAAACTATCATTGTTTTGGTGTGTGCCTACAGAAAATTACTGTGAAGGGTATACAAGAGTTATAGAGGAAAATGATGTGATCAATTAATAAATCACAAAACAATGACTCATCAATACTTTATTACTACACGTTATTTTTTCACATCTCATATTAACACAGCACTGTGTTTGTCTAAACTTCCTAGTTATGCTTATCTTTAAGCATAAGCCAGAATTTTTCACAAATCACAGTCAAATTTCTTGCAAAACTGTGATAATCCATATAGGAATCAAAAAAACCTAGACATTAGCCTCATAGGACTGACTAATAAGTGAACAGATACAACTGATTGTTCTGTACATTTTTAGAACTGTTTTGTTTCATGGTGGGCCATGTCATATGAAATCAAGAAAATCATCTTAGAAGAGTTGTTAGACTTCTGGTGTACATGAAGGAAGTCAAATGTAAAAAAGAAATAGAATAACTCTTGGAGACAGATGTAAGTAATTTTTAATGAATTTGTACTTTCTTCATGCAAAGGAATTCCAAACTTCATGTGCTCATCCCGTGTCTATGGCCTGTGGATTTGTTTCTTGTGAGTAAAATGATTAGGTGGGAACTTACTGGCAAACTAGTTCTTCTTCCCACTACTTGAAAAGTCACTTCAAAGCACTTTCACAGGAAATGAAGGAATTAGATTGACTTGATGTAAGGCCTTACCTTCAGTAGAAGGTAAGTTTTATCAGCTGAAATATGTTAAACTCTTAAGTGCAGTCCTCCCCGCACCTGCTAAAGGAAATGGATTATGTAAAGCACCATGTTGGTTAGTTAGCCCAAAAGAAAGCTGAAGGTCTGTGATTTCTGTGTACTACTGCTGTCTTCTGACTGAAGGAAAATAACCTCAATAACATGCTATTGTTTCTGCTTTTGACTGGATGACTAAATCTTTGAATGGATGAGCAATAAACAAGCAAGTAATATTTTGCAGACTATGTTTTAGAAGAATAGTCATGCTTCAAAATACTGAAAGCTTCCCTGTTTTGCAAATGCTTTCACATGGAAATAGTGGTAAACCACATAATTTAAGTAAAGGATACCAGTGGATGATACAATCTGTCCATGTCTACTTATGGAAATATATCACTGTGTCTGAATTTATCAGTTCTCTGGGTTTGTAGTTGCTGTAAGCTCCCAACTCTTGGCCACACAGCGCAAGGTCCTACCCACTTTGTTCAAGTCTAATCAACCTTTCCCAGAGACATTATAGCAGGATTATACTGGGTTCAAAGACAGGTGATGAGAGTAACTAAGGCAGGTAAAAGTCATAAGCAAAGATACTCAAGGTTCTCCTACCTTATGTTGAATTTGTTCTTGGGCTTTTCTAAACAGCTATACTGAAAGAACTGTGGTAAATATTACAGGGGAAGATGGGAGTCTTTCTGCCTGTGTATATGGAAATACATTTACCCTGGTTTCAGACTCCTATTGCTTCTCCCTCTTCTACCCTTGCAACAGTGAAGAAGCCAAAAATGCAACTTCCCTTACAGGAACTGTACAGACTTTGACCTGGATACAATAATAATACAGCTATCTTACTTTTTTTACCTGTTTTCCTTTGGTGGAAGTTTCAAAAGAAATTGTTTCTGCCTCACCTCAAAAGTTGCTAACGGCAGCATTTCTGAAAAGGAGCCAGACAGCTATTTCTGTCTATAAATACCAACAGCAACTGCAGAAAGCCCTCGTTGCTCGCTGTATGGCGGGTGATTCGTGTTACACCTTGGCGGTGCCGGCCGTTTTCCCTAATGCACTTTCACAAGGAAGTCATTTTAAGATACACACGTAGGCATAAATGTGTATATACCTTTGTAAGTGTACATACCTTTGTAAGTGTATACACATCCGTGTGTACCACCCGCACGCCCAGGCCGCCCCGTCCGGCCCGCAGGTGGCGCTGCGGGGCCGGGTCGCCCCATCCGCGGCTCCCGGCGCTCCGGCGGTGCCCACCGCGAAGGGAAACGGGAAAAGGAATGTCTCTCTTTTCCTTCTTCCCCCCAGCTCAGCCCCCCAGCCTTCTCCTTTGTAAACTCAACGAAGTTCGGTCGACTGGCCGCGTCCCTTCGCGCTACCGGAAGGGATGAACCCCCTTCCCGGGCGGGAGGCAAAACAAAAATCACCTGGACCCAGGGCAGCGCTCGCCTTGCCTGGCCCTCCTCGCCCAGCCTCCGGTCCCGGGAGCCCTCCCTGTCAATGCCGGCCAGCCCCGCCGGGCGGGGATGCGGCTCTGCCCCCGCTCCCCACCAGGCATCGCCGCCGGGGCAGGAGCGGGGGATGGCCCCGGTGCCGGGGCAGGAGCAGGGGATGATCCCGCTACCGGGGCAGGAGCGGGGGCACCGCGTTCCCCAGGGGAGGTCTGGGAGGAGGAAAAACTGAGGAGGGAGGATCCGCGAGGATCCAGGTAGATCCAGCTTTTACCGCTTACCAAAAGCCACCAGCAGCAGGACCTCCGCCTCCTCCCTCCCTCCCTCCACCCTTCCACCCCTCCCTCCTTTCCAACTCCCTCCCTGCGCTGCCCCTTCGCGATGAGAGACGGGCCAAGTCGGAGGGCGCCAGGCAGCAGCGGGCTTTGCCAGGGGCACACGGATCGCTCCCATGTCGCAGGGTGACTGGTAGCCCTGCGGAGGCTCCCTCGGCCGGGCCGGGGCCGGGGAGGCAGCTGCCCCGTCGCCGGGGTGCGGCCGGCGCGCCCCGCGGGATGCTGGCGGCGGGGGATGCGGAGCCGGCCGCGGACTAACATGGGGGGCGGCCACTCCCACAGGGCGCCCGTCTTCGACGAGAACGAGGACGGTGAGTGCGGAGCTGTCCGCGGTACCGAACCGCGCCCGCCGGGCTGCGCCGGGGCGGCCGCACCGCTGCCCGCGCCGGTCCCGACCCCCGCTCCTCCGGGATGGATCCGCGGGCGTGGATCCTCCGGCGGGGCTGCCTGCTGCGGGCTGCGCTGCCCGGGGCAGCAGCGGGAAAGCCCACCTTTGTCCAGCCATCCACGCCGAGGGCGTGGGTATCTGTTGTTAGGCACAGCTCAAGTCTAGCACATCGCCAGCTGGGGTTTAAGCACATGGCAGGTAACTTCATGCCTGCTTTTATGAATGGGCATAGTTTTGGAGATGGATGCCCACGTTTTTGTTTATAACCGTGTCTTTGTCCACCTGTAGGTTTTAAATGATATCTCAGTCTCCACTTCTTCCATCACCTTTACTTTCTGAAACTTTTTTTTTTTAGCTTATTCTATTACTCCAGGTTTCTACTCTCTGCCTGGGCAATACATCATAAGAAAGTGTATCTTGTAAAGTTTTTGAAAGGCGATGGAAAAGTTTGCCTAAAATGTGGTGTTTCTTCACTATTTATGCATTTCTGTGTATTTTTAAAATATAGACTATATTTAACTGGAATTATGTTAATGCATTTCAATTAAAATAATTTTGGCTCTCAAAGCAGAGAGAATACAACACTCTTAAGGAGCCAGTATTTGTATATTATCATAGAAATGTTTTTAATGTTGCCTATGACATAGATGTTTCTACCTATCTGGACAATGAGTACTTAATTTTGAGTGTCTTCCTTCCCTAGAAGTTCCCAATATATTTTACTAGAAAGTGATTGTGCCTGAATAGCCTATCACATTGTTTTTGCTTTCTCGGGTTCATAACAAGTCAAAAACATGTATGTTCTGCCCTATATGTCCAGGACACATGGAGATATTTGTATTGTTTTGCTAGTAGGGGGGAAATATCTAAATGAACGTAAAGTGCTTAACAGCGTGAGTACACCTTTACTTCCATTTAAGACAAGACTACCATTACCTGTTTCTTGACAAAGCTTGATGAGGTGTGGTTTACAACCCTCCATTGTTTGTGTGAGGAATGGAACAGATTATTTACCATTTGTGTATTGTGGTGCCATAGCTGTAATTTTCTGGTAGGGTGATAAAATTTCAGTCGTTTACCATAGGTCATGCTATGTAAACAAGCAAGAGAGAAAGAACCCTACACACTTCCTCCCAGATAAAATCTTGATCATGCACAATTAGTCTTGTAAACCTTGAGGTAACTCACTGAGAAATTCCCAAGAGTGAAAGCACGATGTTAATCTTGTCTTGATGCCCTAAGGTAAAAAGATATCCGTGCTTCTGCCTTTGTAAGACTTTTAATTGTGCTGTCTTGAGTATGCAGTTTCAATGAAATATTATCACCTTTTTTTTTTTTTCTCCATGAGACAAAAGTGTGTTCTGTTTTTGAACAAAATGAACAAAGTTCAGTAGCAAATTTTTGCGGAGATGCCTTCATACCACCTAGTTCTTTTTTCATCAGTAAAACGTCTCTGTAATGCAGCCACTGTTAACAGCTAATGAAAAAAGCACATGAAGTATTTTTGGATTTCTATTAGGTCATTATTTATTCTTTGCACGGTTTTGTTTTGTTCTGAGATGTTTTTCCCCATTATGCATGTTTCTAGCATAATCTTTTATTCTTCTTCAGATATTACACTTAGAACAACGAGCTAGACCTAAATAATATAGGAAAATAACTTATCTTTGAAAATGTATCTTACAGGGCTTAATAAAAAAATAAACTGTGCTTCATATTCCCACTAGTAGCTATAAGAGTCACTGTTTTCCATAATATTTGACTCAATATGTAATTAAAAAAAAACCCAAACCTAAAGAAGTATAGCAAGAGAAAGTGGAAAAATGCATTTGTTTCTTGATATGGTGTAATTTTGCTCAAGAATGACAATGCTTATCAATTCAGAGAGAACTGGAATAGGTGAATTGTGTATGAATATGTAGGAATAGTAGAAACTAAGATATTTAGTGTGTTGTGTATAATGTCACAGCTACCTCTTCAAATTATAAATATGAACAGGATAAAGTATTGTCATTTTATATTCATACTTGTAATTAACAGATGTAGGATAAAACATGAATTTTGGAAGAAAAGGTTTTAAACCATTTATTGTCACTCTGTAAATCATAGAAGAAAGTTGATTATTTAGTGTACCACTTAACAAATAAATATATGGAAGTAGTATGTGAAGAGCACCCATGTACTACCTGATGAGCCTACAGAGTGTCTGCTCCAGAGTTACAACTCATGCTTTCTAATGAGAAGAAGTCTTGATCCGTTGAGTAGATCTAAAAACCGTAAGTTGCATGTAGACTCCCTACCATGCTTAGGATAAAATACAAATGATCCAGCCAGAAGCCTGAATTACGTGCTTTTCATTCTCAATTAGGGACAGCATAACACATCATTATCATATGCTGATCTTTTTAAAAGCTGTAGTACATACCATTTTTACTAGCTACATTAGTTCTCTATGTTCCATTTTTGTTAGAAGGATCTTCCAGAACTTCACTCTTTGAATGGTTAGAAACATCTGTTTTCCTGACTGTTTCTTAACCTATTTGTAATATTCCTGTTTAATTCAATTTTTTTGTTACTTTAAGCTGCTCTCCCCTCTCCAGGATTACTCAAGTGCTTTGGTAGATGGCAGAAATGTCCCCTCTCACTCTTTGATTTGTAGGGAAACCTTTTCAAGTTTTCTCTTATTTCTACTGCTTTATCATTTCCTGTGCCCCTCATCTGTCTGCATTTGAATCTGTCTTGGTTGCAGACAGATAACCCAAATTACACACAGAATTGCAGGGGAGTTTTCACCAGGACCTTGTGTTGGAAAGAACTGTTTTCTGTTCTCTACTGGAAATAACTCTTCTGGTACAGCCATACTAATATGTCTTTTTCAAGGATGTATCATTTGGATAGTTCTGTCACCATGTGATCAGTTAGCACACTGGTTCCCTGCTGAGTAATTTCCATTGATGACCTCCAGTCTACTTTAGAAATTTTTGGTGTTCCTATGTACATGACCTTTTGTATGACTGAATTTTGGTCCATTTCAATTAGTCATAGCCTCAAAGATGATCACCCTCTTCTTTCATTGTGATGCTCTGATTCCTCATTACTTTACCCAATGTTTTGAGTTATCACCACTCTGATCAGCTCCATGCCAGTTTTCAAGACCACAGACTATTTTGTGTAAAAGTATTCAGCTGGATCATTTCCATACTTAATCTCCTTTGCTGTTAACCCCGTCAGTCTCATAATGCCCATTTCTAAATAACATTTTTTCCTGTGTTACTGTCATGATTTAACCCCAACTAGCAGCTCAGCCTTCCACAGCTGCTCGCTCACTCTCCTCTGGTGGGATGGGGGGCAGAATCGGAACAATAAAAGGGGTAAAGCTCATGGGTTGAGGTAAAGCCACTTCAACAGGGAAAGTAAAAGCTGCGCATGCAAGCAAGGCAAAACAAGGATTTCATTCACTGCTTCCCATGGGCAGGCAGGTTTTCAACCATCCCCAGGAAAGGAGGGCTCTATCACATGTAATGGTAAATTGGAAAGACAGACGCTATCACTCTGGATGTTTATCCCCTTCTGTCTTTCCCTAGCTTTATATACTGAGTGTGACACCATATGGTACTTGATATCCCTGTGGTCAGCTGGGCTCACCTGTCCTGGCTGTGTCCCCTCCCAATTCCTTGTGCATCCCCACTCTCCTCACTGGTGGGATAGGGTGAGGAGGAGAAAAGGCCTTAACTCTGTGGAAGTGCTGCCCAGCAATAACTGAAACATCCCTGTGTTATGAACACTTCCATCATAAATCCCAAACACAGCCTCATACAGCTGCTGTGAAGAAAACGAACTCTATTTGAGCCCAAACCAACAGTTTCCCACATTGCATTTTGCCACTTAGTTCTCACCTTGTTCAACTGTGCTTATACTTTCTTATATATCACTTGAGTGAAACAGAGAAAAATTAAATTTAAGCCAACTCTACCATCTACCAAAAAAGTTTGTCATCAAGGAAAAGGATCTAGTTATTCATGCGCAAACAACTTCTGATAATACAATGTTGTATTTATCTCACCTTTTCTTCTTAGCCTAGATTAAAGCACAATAACAGCTAGGAAGACCCAGGGAATTGAGTCCTTTGTTTGACTAGAGCCTGTATTATGGCTAAAGATATGGAAAAATACGTTCTGTTTCTTGATTTTTATTGCTGTACAGATTGGATAGGCAACTAGATCTGGTGCAGCTGCTTCATTATCTCTTATCAAAGCTAGATATTTAAATGGTGTGGAACTATAATATCCTTTTCAGACATTCAAAAAGTATTTTTTAACAAGATACTATGCTAATTGTGGAGTCAATTCAGGTAAAAGGAAACCAGTTTTATTTTGGTTAATACTGCTGAAGCAAAGGAAATTAACTCTCTTCACCTTGAATATTTCCTATTCTCAGAGCAACTACCCTCTCATGAATATTTGTATCCAATACTGATATCAGGAGAGCAAAGGAATAAATTTTTCCTCATCTTTCCTCTTCACAATATGTTCACAAGAATGGCAATAGAAGAGTAAGGGGAATATTCACCATTGGTAAATGTTCATTGCAAATTCTCAGTAAGTATTATAAGTAATGAATATATTAGCAATAGCCTGGTGACTGTATAGAGTGCCTTTCATGCTGGATTTGCTTGATAGTGGTCAGTTAAAACTTCAATTATATTTAAGAGGTGAAAGTGAAATAGTCAAAAAGGGTCATTTAGAAAAGAGCTGATACAGGAGAGGTATTACTACTACCAAATAGTAGTAACGTATTTGCCTACATTGTGGTGGAAGATGCAGAGGTGGAAGACAAGAAACAAAATGTTAGAAGGTAGAAGTTAGGTCTGCCAGGTGGTATGGCAGTTGTGTTTGACTATTTGGGGCTTAAAAAGCCAGTTTTGCTACAGTTACTTTTAGAAGTAAGTGTACTGAACTTTTAAAGAGCTTGTTTTTATTTTTGTGGTACCTGACCCCATTTAAAGTAGATATGTATTTCCAAAGAGCTTTTCACTGAGCATCCTGAAGCTGCAGAGCTCAAACACCCCTTTGTGGAGGTCAGTGTGACATGTGCCTCAATAATATAGTCTTGTATGCAGGAAATGAGGCATAGCAACATGCCTTGGCTTATTCCTCCATGACCAGAACCTGATTCACTGTAGTGCTTATGTATCTACTTAACTCCAAGAAAATGCTGAAGTCCCACTTCTCTTTTTGACTCATGGGGCTTTATTCTATAGCTCAATGAAAATCATATGTACTAGAGAATATAGCATCCATCCTCTGGAGTTAAACTTCCAATTTGAAGTTGTAATTTAAAATTGATTTCTATGTATCTTCTTTCTAAAAGCATTCAGCTTAAATGAAGGATTTAAAATTGTAGGCAAATTTCAGAAAACATCATTATTGAATGGTCAGCTGCTGAAAAGACCATCTTGCACTAAAAGCCTAAAAACCAGACACAGAGCCTAGGAAAAATGCCTGCAATTAGTATGGATACAGGTAGCTAAATTCAGAGCATAATGGCTGAGTTTATATAAAATGCAATGAAAGCTGAAGAACTGTAAAGTGACATAGGGAAAAATGACACACAAGAGTTTCACTTGGAACCAATTTAAAGCAATGGTTAAATGTCAAAATGAGTCAGATTCAAAGCAGAGTATGCAGTGTCCACTTATTGTCCATGATATGATAGTGCTCCTGATGCCACAGAGCTATAAAGGATAATATCTGAGGCGGTCATATAGCTGCAGCACAAAACTGGAGTCATGAGGCTAATAGCACCCTCTTTTTAAACTAATTGTTTCATAAAGTACAACCCTCCAGAACAGTTAAATAAAGGGTTTACAATTAAAATACCTTCTGTTAGAGAAAGTAGCAAATGTCGGCTGGAGATCAATATTTCTACTGGATTTTTAATTTATTCTTGGAAGTTCCATGGTGTGCTACATTCCATTTTAATTTTTTCTTTGCAAAGATGAATATCCCAGTTCCCTTTAGAACAGGATTGGGTAAGAATACCATATTGTGACTTAATAACTGCTCAAAGGCAGTTCTGTTGAAAACCACAGCTGTTGAAGGCATTATTTTATGCTGGATATCAATGCTTTAGATAAATTAGATCCAGACTATTGGATTTTTTGTTTTGTTTTATGGCCATATTGAATTTTATACAATTTTATTTTCCTTTTATTGCACTTTAGACAGGAAGTCATCATTATGTGTAGTGCAATACACTCCAGAAACCCTAATACTATTGTCTGGACAAACACAGGACGAAAGAGTGATCAGTGTCAAGCTTACACTTGCAACATGATATGAGACAGGAGGAGAATATAGACAGAAAGGAGAGCACAGAAGAACAATGCGCTAGTTTGAGGCAGTCACAGAGGTGCCAACTGGCAAATTGTTGTCAACAGTTTGCATGGTCTGGCAGAAGGAGGCTCAGAAGGAAAATCATGGCTTTGCAACCACTGTCAGCCATTATATTCCTAACTCAGGCTATGGTACAATGCACACAAATAATGTGGTCCTCTTCAGACACTAAATGGTCATTGTAGGTGAAATTTAATACTATGTCACAGTTTTCCCTTTTCTACAGGGAAGTCTAGAGATGAATCTGGCACTTCCATTGTAGATTCTTGCTACCTTAAATGAGCTGTATCTCTGTTCCACCATTTGACTGTGCTAAAAATGCTGTACAACATCAGATTTACCTCACATTGTCAGAGTTAAAACATGGATCCTTTCAAGGGACAACTAAAGTATTTGCCAATTTTAATTTACCATTATCTAGATTCAAAAAAATCTCTGCCAGAAATGGTTTAGAGATGGACCAGATGAATTTTCAAGGTCCTTTCTAGCAATATTTTCTACAGTTCCAAGATTCAGTTTTCTGTTTTGGTGGAAACATCCTTGTTAGGACTTCCATCTTAAACAAAGGCATCATGTAAGTCCTGGCTGCTGCTTTTGTAGACTTCTAAAATTTGCACAAATGCCTGGCATGACATGTGCCACTTAGAGTGTTAAGGAATTTCTTCTTGGCTTGTTATCTAGGAAGTGTAAGTGCTCAGGAGAAGTAACATTTTACCTGTGTTGCAATATGTCTTAAGTAGTGTGCCTGGATATCAAGATAGGCTTTTTGTGTAACTAAGTACAAATAATTCAGAGCTAACCAAGCATCAAGCAAGATAAACTTAGAGACTCCTATTCAAGATCAGGGAAAATTCTGATTATGAAATTAACTGCAAGAGAATCTGTCTCAATCTCAACACCATTGTTTTTGCAATTCCTCCTTCACAAATTCGGACATTGTCTCCCATCCCTCCCCACAGATGTTTTTTGCAGTGAAAAAGCTCTGCTCCTTCAGCTATACTGCTGTTGTTTTCTGTGCCAAAGAGCAGGCTCTCAGAGACCTGGGTTTTTCAGGACTCAAAATGCTGAATGGTGGAAGAAGCAGCACATTGAGAAGTGGTTCTTCCAGAACAAATCATTTTCAAATGACTCTATTCCTCAATATGGGCTTCACATCCAGTAGAGTTCAAAAGATCTGACACCTTCCCGTAGAACAAGAGGGGACAGATCTATCTCCTCCCACTTGGTTCCAGCCAGTGGGTCATTGATAGCATGTGGCATGAAAGTGAAAGAATTTCTTGATGTGGGTGTGTGAATGTTGGTTACAAAGCCAGCAGTAGCTACTAGGTGGGGATGAAGTTTTCTGAGAGCCTTGGGTACCATACTGTCCAATGACTGAATTAAAAAATGGCCAAGAAAATATTTGGAAAAAAAAACATAATAAGGAATTATGATCTTGTTCATAGATTCTGAAAGAAAGTAGGTCCTCTCTTGCCAGAACTGTCTTGGTACAGTCCCTTCTGAATTTGGCCATAAAACTAAAGAAGGCAGGGGTTTGTTGCCCAAGTGCAAGAATTTTTTTTTTCCTTTTTCTTTTCTTTTTTTTCAGGCTTTCTTGTTAAAAAGCAAGTTTGGGAAAGAAGGCTAAACCTTCCAGAAGCAAAACTTGGTGGGCAGTGATTAAGCACTGGAGGGTGGAATAGAGGATTGTCAAATTAATTTTGAAGGTTTCACAACCTTTCAACTTAGCTAGAATGAGCTAATGCTGAGATGATGGGAAAGGTGTGGAAGAGAAAAGGTTGTTACTGAGATCAATCAATACAAAGCAAAAATTTCTGAGAGAATATTCAATAAAAAAAGACAATTTCTAGTTCAGTCTTGTAGAGGAGTTCCACAAAATCCTATCATGGTAAAACGTGATAGGGGAAGGAATAGGGAACACACACCAAACTTAGCAGGAAAGGCATGGACTTTTTGGACGGGTAAGAGCAGCAGTAGTAGGCAATGTGCACATCAGAGAGTCCAATCTCCCTTGAGCACTTAATGTCATGAACTAAACTGATTACCTTGCAGGACATTACTGACTGCCTAATGTAAGCCTATGTTGAACTGTTGCCTAATTTGCTGTTTACATGCACTTGTCTCTCACCTGCTCAGTTTGACTTTAGCTTCCTTAATTTCCACACTGACTCTCACCAACATATGTATTTTAATAAGTAAACAAAAGAGACTGAATGGACAGGTTAGGATTTGTGAGGCAATTAAACAGGTCTGTTTTAATCACTGGAAATTTGAACTCTGCAAAAAAATGTTTGTAGAAGCCTGATGCCTCTTCTTAAATCACCACCTCCTCTCTAAAGAATCTCAGCTTTCTCGGATTTCTAATCTGGCATTCTTTATCTGTCAGGAAAAGTAGCAGTATCCAACCAAAGAGAACTCACCAGAGATTTGGCCCTTATGGATATGTTTTAGGGGTGGACTAAACAGTGTTAAGTTTATGGTTGCACTCGAAGATTTTAAAGATCTTTTTCAATCTAAATAATTCTATGATTCTATGATTTCAGTTTATTTCAGTGGTAGTCAGCCTGTCAGGGTTCTTCTTCCAGTTTTGCATGTGATTACAACTAATGAAAGATTCGTTATATCTATAATCAGTTTTTCTCCTACACCACTTTTCTGTGGTCATGGTCACAGGTCTTGACACAAAAGTATCAAATTCTAGAATACTGTTCTTATTAGTGTTATACTGTGTTTTCTGATATGGTTATTAAGTGCAATGTAGAAACCTAAGTTAGTTTCATTCATTCCATAATTAAGACGAAGGTATTTTCCTTTTAAATGGAAGGAACCCTTCTTAGAAAGCATTGCCAGAGTTGGTGGCAGCCTATTTAACAGGTTTTTGGCGCTCTAATGATAACTAAACATAATTGATGAATCTGGAATTTATTTCTCAAATGTTATTATCCCCAGAAGTATTTTCTTCACAATATCATAACATAGTATGAAATTCTATATTTTATGTTTCATTAATCCTATTTTACTTCAGATTATTTTGAAAAATATTGGTTTAGATGTATTCATCAAATCTACCTTACAGTTTATCTGACTCAAAATATGAATTTATCTCATAGTTTTTATCTTTCTGCTTCTATCTGTCAATATTTTATTGATTTTGAGTTTATTTCCAGTCTTTCATTTTCTCTCTCTCTTTTTTTTTTTAATATTTATTAATTCTAGTTCTTTGAAATTTGGGACCATTTAAAGAAGTTCTACACCTGATTTACTTTTCTGCCCTGTCATTTTTTGCTTGGTATGATTCTGAATAAAATAGAACACGCTGACATTGTCATTGTATTGCTAACACTGTTCTGTGTAAGAAAGACTTACACGTAGTAAGACAAATATACTATGAAGGCAATCTACTGCAGCGGACAAAAAATATTTTCTTTCTTTTTTCTGCTTTTGCAGTGATAAGGGAACACCTGCTGTTCCTTATTTAAGATATAAAAAAGCAAACTGAGTTAATCCTTCTAGTAATTATTATTTTCTTTTGATATTGTTCTGTCTCCTTTGGTGAGCAATGAGGACTGTTCTTAGCTACCTTGTTAAAACAGAGATGCAGTATAATCACAAAATCACTGTTAGCCTCCTGAGTGTCCTTCACACCTTTCTGAAACTATCTTCCACTTCCCCCTGGATTGTTTTCACATTATGTTATGAAGATTGATTTTGTGCCTTTTGGGGTAAAGTTTAGATAAATCTTTGTCCAAGCGGTAAAGTCTGAAAATGCTTTTGGGGCAATAGCACTTCTTTAAGCGCTGTGAACTGCTACACAGAGCCTGAAATCAAAGAACAAAGGATGATCACAGGATCATTTTTGAGAAGTAGGAAAAAGTAATTCTTTTAAGTCCAGCTTCATATTTGACTGTTTTAGCACATGAAAACTACAGAAATACACAATCTTATGTGCAGGGCATTGCTGCAAAACAAAGTTAGCCTTTATTGAGATTGGCTTGAATGTAATGGGAGGAACAGATTAACCACAAGTCTTAAGCAGAATCATGAGATTTTTCTCTGCCCAGACTTGGCATGTAGTCTTTCAGCAACAGCACACCAATTATGCCATTATTGTCATATCTTTTCCAGCCCAATGACATATCTTTGAGGTCTTTTGCTCAAGTTTTTAAGCTAAATTATTAAACTTTTTTTTTGTGGTGCAAATTATAATAGCAGATGAAAATACCTTAGAAAGAGAAATACATTTTTAGTGTGAAATTCTCCACAAAGATCTCAGTGTTGAAACACTTTCTGGAAGATTTTATTGATCATTATTGAAGAAAATTGTCAGCACTAAGTACTCTAAGATTTTACTGGAAAGGAATCCTGGAGACCTTTTCTTGTTGATTCATATTTTGAGTGGGGTAATTGTTCTTTTGGAGTTAGGAAGCTCCCTATTGATGAACAGGAGAAGAGAGCACCTAGAGAAAAGCTGCCTGGGCAGTTTTCAAAATAGCAAAAAAAATTATTTAACATCACTAGGTCTATCCTTTTTTTATTATTATTATTTTTTATTACAGGTTGGGAAAAGGACTAAAAATCAGCTTCATAGATGTTGGCGGTTGCTGTGGGAGGAAGGAGATCCAAGTGGAGCTTGTCTGGTGGCTAGGCAAATTCCATCTGTTGATAAGATAACATCTGCTCTCTGAATGGCTTTTCACTATACTGTTCTGAGAGTGAGGAGAACTCATGCTTGCTGTTTAGAACAGATTAAGTAATACGTGGCAGTAAAGACATACCATGTTTTCAGTGGTTTCAAGCACTTTTGCTGTGTGCTGCCTTGACTTCAAATCATTGGTGCTCCTAAGCCAGGAGCCATCAGTCTGTCTCACAGGTGTCAGATGCAGCACAGTTATGGATTTTAAACACATTAATAGCAGTGTAGTTGCTGCCCATTTCAGAGAAAAGATACTGCTTGTGGCATTCAGTTTTCTCACTTGTGACATGCAGAGAATTTTGAATGCTTCCCTGGACAAATACTAATGAGCTGCTCTCAGACTCTCAACCTTCCTCTGCTAGGTAGATCATATCTATCTTTTGATCCACAGTCATATGTGGATCAAAGACATCCTGAATTTTTGAGTGACAGGATGTCCATGTTGCAAGGAACATTCTGCTGTGCTACATTCCCATTTGCAAAAGAAAAATACAGCGCAGCAGATCACCTGGGAAAGGTTGCTGACTGCTGTCATATGCAATATGTTTCTTTTAGTCTTTAGTGATTTGAAGCTGATTTCTAGTCACTTTCCCAACCTATAGCAAAAAAAAAAAAAGAGGAAAACGGGAAAAAAAAAAGAAGAGGAAAAAAGGACAGGATAGACCTGGTAGTGGGAAATAAACTTTTTTTTTGCTATTTTGAAACATTCTATTCTGTATTGTTAGGAAGCCAAGGTTATCAAATATTATATTTATAAAAAACCAGAGGAATGTCCATGTACTGATTTACCATTTTATCCTAGTTAATAAAATATAATCCAAATACACATATGTATATATTACAGACTGTTTCTTTCTTTTTCTCTTTATATAAACATAGACATTTTTGTATGCACTTTACTTTTATCAAAACAAACCCAGTGTATGAGGTAGGGAACTCTATAACTGAGTCACCAGTAGTCATTATTTTAATCTAACATCTATAATTAAACTTATTTGAGGTTCTATTTCTGTGATTATACAGAATTGGTATAAGCACATCTAATGCCACTGAATGTTTCAGACATTTAGACTAACAAGCCTTCTGCCACATTGAGCAATTTTATCCCCTGCAGCTCACTATTTGTTTGTGCTTTGCACCTAATAACTTCTGTGGCTAAAATTAGAAGTTGTGTTCTTTCCATTAATATCTGTCATCTACCTACCCTGTTCACCCAGTGAATCTTTTTATTTATTCCTGTAGTGTGGTTATATAAGGTAAATCTTTGCAAGTTAAGTTGTGGCTTAGAGAGTCTACTGACCTTCTGCTCTTAATGCCAAGCCCCAACCATAACCTGGGAACTGTGGCTGGTCTGAAGTCCTCCTCCTCTCCCCCATTTCCTCTGTGCCAGCTGGCCTCAGGCGGATTTGATGTATTTTGCAAGTCTATTTATATTTGTTTTGCTTTAAATCTTTCATAGTTCACTTCTGTTGTAGCTTAATCCCACCTGCAACTAAGTACCATGCCACTGCTCACTCACTCTACCTCACCTCTGCAGTGGGACAGGCAGAAGAATAGGAAAAAAAGTAGAATGTGTGGGTTGAGATAAGAACATAATTGAAATAAACAAAATTCTAATTCTAATAAAGATAATAAACCACACTGCACTAGCTAGTAAGAAGAAATCTTATTCCAGCTGAAACCAGGACAACTAATCCTAGCAGTGGATAGATGAGGCCAAGTGCCTGATTTCTTTATTCACATTTACTGTTTTCACCAATGTATGGTCCTATCAGCTTGGGTGTAATTGCTGGCGGTGTGTAAATAAGCCTACTTATAAATAACTTGTAAACAAGCCTATAAGGACTTCCCAGACGTAAGAAGCACACTGATCAGTGAATAATCATCAGCTCTAGGTAGAAAAAACTTCTGCAATTAGTACGCACAGCAATCAACTCATCTTTTTCATTCTCAGTACCAAAACTACCCATTCTATCATGGAATATTTAGCTGTAAACACTGAGATGAAGAACTATGCATTGCACCAAAATTCTGCAAGTTCTTTATGAATTAAATATAGCTGTTACTTTCAGGGTTTTTACGGTATCTTTTTATACACCTTGAAGAAAAACAGCTACAAAAAGTGATACATCAAAATACAAAGGTGTTAATGTTAACTAATAGCTCAGGATATTGCTTCAATTGAAGTTGGAAACAACTGATTATGTTTGATTAACAACAATTTAGTCTTGAGCATGTAGGTAAAAGAAAACCCTTTGGGAGACCTGTTTTTCTGCAAAATGGCAGACCAAGTGAAGTGATTCTTATGAAAAGATTCACACAATGAAATATTAGGAATCCTAATCGGAATCAAAAAGCATTCCCTTTCTGGCTCCTGATAACTATAAAAATCAGAACTGTTAGCCTCATTGTGGTAATGTCAGCCTGATTAAGTTAAACCCTAAGCTCAGAGGTTAGGATCTGAGGTTCCATCTCTACAAGAGATTTAAAAAAAAATTCAAGAAGTATAACTTACTTAAAAAAATTTACAAGACTTCTGAGTAAAATGCAACTTGAGTGCTGCAGAATATAGTGAAAGTCATTTAATTGTGGAGGATGAATTGGTAGCTTGTGTGAGGACAGAGCTGATGTGCAACTCAGAAGGGCTGCATGTCCCCTATAGGGACCTACCATGTCTTTGCTGAGCAGCATTTCATGTCTCTTGTTTCATAGTGGCCAGATCCCGGCCTGAGCTGTAACAGAGCTCCTGGGGGTAGTGTGGTGGTGGTGGGGCAGGAGAAGCTGGTCATGGCCAGCAAGGCCATTTAGTGCCTTCAGAACACTGAGAGGCACAGGTGGCCTTTCACATTTGTACTTGTGACATCTTTTGATGAGGAAGAGCCACAAGTCACAAATGCTTGGACATCTTCAGAAATAATCTTCAAATGTTTTTTAAATTCTTGAGATTTCCATACTGTTTTCAAATCCCAAAATATAAACCAGACCTGGACAGTCTCACTTATAACCCACAGGTTTGCTTGCTTCTTTTAGCAGGTTTTTCCCAGAGGAGCATTACTGTTCCCAAACTGATGAGCTTTACTCTTACAATGACAAATGAAAAAACAAGCCTATGCTCTGTCCTTCAGGCACACTTCTGCTCCAAGTTAGAACTGTCATCGTTCATTTGAAGCCCATAGGGATGGTTTGGTTTAAAAACTCTAAATGGGAGGCAATCCCAATTGAAATGGGAATCATTGTGACTCTTTAGTGTCCATGCTTGCCTCAAGTATTTCATTTGTATCCGTCATTAAAAACAAAAGTGATAATTCTTTAAGATCCAGTTTCGGAGACAGACTCCTCATGTCTCGGGTTTTGAATTCAGATGAAAAAGAGAACAACTCATACTTTGTCCAAGTGTTTGACTAAAATCCTCTTCACATGGCTCCCTACCCTCCCCTTAGCATAGCACCAAGACTCATTTTCTGAAATCCTGATCTTCAAGAACAATGCTCTCAGAGTCACTGTCCAAAGGAGCCAAGAGGAAAGAGGTTTATTAGCTTCCCTTGGCATGTTTAGCATTGTAGAGGCCTTCTCATGGACAAGATTGATGGATGTCTCAGTGAAGATTTTACTGTAAACTTAATTTAAACTATTTCCTTTCACCTGGGGATTGCTCTGATAAATTTTATTGCAGGAGAAAACAGTTTGGTACACTGATATTTGACATTTTATTCCCATAGCAACTTCCCTCAGAGAGCTTCCAGTTCAGTTATTAATGAGGTTATTCTCATAGTAACTCTGAGGGAGATGAAAAATTCCCACTTTCCAGCTGAAAAAGATTCCTCATGGTCTGTGTTTCCTGATCACAGAAGGAAGTCCATTACAGAAAAGTAAAATTTAGATTTTCTGTATTTTAGCAGTACATTTTTTCAAGGGGTATCTTTTCTGCAGGACATACCTGTCAAACTGTTTCTCCTTGCAATAGATTTCAGAGATTGCTTTTGTCAGCTCGTCCATAAGGAAGCAACATGGTCAGTCAGAAACACTCTTTTCTCCACAAAAGAGTGCTATGTTTTATCACTTACCAATGGTCTTACATTTTACATTGGACTGGGTCCTGGAACTTTTTTCCTTAGTTTCAATGTCGAGTTTACACTTCAAAAGAGGTCTGAGAGCATGGAGACTCACAAAGGCTTCCCTGCTATTCACTGGCTGTGATAAGGTCCAGTACTTCAATTCAATTGTTCCCTGATGACTGATGTTTCCAGTGACGCTGCTAAGTTAATAGCTTTTCTGAACCAAATCTCTGTCCTGTCAAAAAAAACAAAACTGTTTTCATAGCAACAAAAAATGATCTTTAATTAGTACTTTCACTGATCTTAAAAAAATGAAAAAATCACTGACTTTTGAGTTTTATAATAGTAAAATTTTGTAAATTGCTGTTTTATAATAGGATACATTGATGAGAAGTTCCAATTACTTTCCACTAAACAAGGTTAGCCAATACAAAAGAAACCTTTCTGCTAGAAAATAGGTTACCTGAATGCTATATGCTAACAGAATATAGATGCAGCTAAATTAGTTCTGTTATGATAAACTAAGCTGTGGTTATACTGAAGATTTGACATTGACTAAATCGCAATCATTTCCATGTGGCAATGAGGTCAGGGCTGTGGACTTAAATCAGTTGCACTGGTAGTCAATGTGACAAACCTAATAATAACTTAATGGTAACTTCAGTTATTCATGTCACATAGCTTCAGTGCCAGCCTAAATACAGGGAGAATCATGTTCTATCATAGAATCATAGAATGGTGTGGCCATTTTCATGTGGCCAGCTTCATGTGACCAGGCACAATGAATCCTGTGCACAAGAAGTGAACGTATCTACGACACTAATGTATAGCATTTCCAGCTATTAGCAAATCTTTTCTGATGTTCAGGCTTGTGTTAACCAAGCTCTGGCCATTGAGAGACACCACTAGTGGTTATTTAGCAAAGGTGAGAATTGTTACCATATTTTGGTCCATCCATAGGAACATCTGTCCTCTGATGACATTTTTCATAGCACTGAGTTATACACCAATATATGAAATCCCTGATCACTTGTTACAGGCTTTTTACAACAATCTGTTGCTACTACTGTTTGTTGAAAAAGAGCAGTAGATTTTGCACTCCAAATTCCTTTCAGTTTTCTGTTAAATCTAAAAGTAAAAGCTTCTGTATTTGAAGTCCAATTGGGGTTTTTTTAGCTTAGTGGATAAATGATTAACCCAACGTCATAAGAGAAGAAGATAATGAGATATTGAAAAGGGCTGCTTTAAAATTGTGCTACAGAAGGATTACACTAAACTGACTCAGACAATCAAGACCATCTAGGCCAGTGGCCCACCATCAGCATTCAAATTCTTGTTGTCAGTCCATGGTGTCACCTTTTCAGATTGATTAGATCACTGATCCTCCACCTCCATGGAAGTAACAATAGAAGAGTGTCTTGTCTATGATTCCCTGCAAGAGGTCAGCTCTGCACAGATCTCTATTCTTAGTCACAGTCTGAGTCTTCCCCACTTTGTGTCTGCACTGTGCACTAGTTCTAGCCCTTTTTGAACTTGTCTGTTGGTTGATGACATCCTGGACATAAATTTAGTTCTTTATTTGCTGTATTAGCCTACATTCATGCTTGCCACTATTGTATTTTGTCTCTTTTTCCTTTTAAACTGTCTCAGCTGCTCCTGTTTTAAATCTTAGGTATTTGTCAAGGGAGCTTCACCTTGCTTATTACCTGTACCATTAGTCATCATAAGGATTTCTGAAGACCTTGCATTATCCCCCAAAAAAGCCAAGTAAAACATGCCATTGTCTGTGCTAATTTTTTTGCAGCTCACATTATCAATGGTGACATTAAACAGATAGTCATCCTTTCCTGTTTTATACTGGACATGCTATGAACTTGGGCTTGATCCTTACTAGATTGTTCAGCTGAATTTTTGCAATGACAACACACATATTGTGTTCCTTGGATCTTCTGTCTAGCTCTGTCAGCTCTATTTGACCTTTTTTTTGTTCTTTATTAATAAGAAACAATTTAAAATTCATTTATTTAAATAAGTAACTTTGCCTTCAAATAATAGCATTTGTACTTTAGACTGGATTAGCTTAAATCTTTCTGACATAGGATATTTATTATTATTTCTACTTATTTCAGAAGGATAACTGTCTGGCTTCCTGGGATTTTCATCAAAGTCAAAAGACCTGTTTAGCAGATAATTTTAAATTTGTCTTTACCTTTATTGTCTGTGCTCACTTATGTGTGAGGGCAAAATGCAAGTATTAGAGTCAGTATATATTAACATGACAGGCATCAGAGTTTGATCTCTGCTTTGATATAAAGCAATTCTTGTTAAAGTAAAATACATAAATTCTGTACTAATAAGCACTGTAACTCCCCATGAAGGTGACCTTCTCATTCTACTGCCCTTGAAACTAGACTTTTAACAATTCGAGCACTGTAGGTAAATCATAAGGTGTCATGTTTTACTTAATCATTTAAACATCCATTGCCATCAAAAGGGATGCACTTTCTCTGTTCCTGCTGTCCTCAACGTGCCAGAGATGGTCTCTATGTGATTATCCCATTTTCTTGTCAGTTTTTCAAAGAACAAGTCTTACTGAGATGATCATGTGCTCTTGTCATAGCATCGTATGACAAGGATCATAAAGAGCTAAAATACAGGGTTTGGGAGGTGCTCCTTGAGAGAAATTTGATATGTGTGTAAGCTCTAAAACATGTAGGTTATGTTTCTGAGGTTGAGAAATATAAATATTTTCTACTTCCTCTCATTTTTATGCTATCTGAAAATATAAATCTTTCCTGTGAAAAGTCAAAACCAAAATGAAAAATAGCATTTTTTGCAATGTTCAATTGCAAATGTTAAATTTCTGAAAAAAATACCAGAAATGCACACACACACACTCTACATGGACATGTTTACATGGATAGTCAGCAATAATAGCAACACAGAAATCATCACGAATCAATACGCAGAAATTTTTCATTTTTGCTGAGATCAGTGAAAACCTGTTGATTTTGTAGTTCTTCCACTCCCTTCTCCAATGGAAAATAGGAAAATTGGAAAGAAGGCACAAAACAAAACGATGAGAAGGGGTCCAAAACTAGATAACTGTGTTTTCCTTCATTGGAGTTGAAATCACATTCTTACCCAAAAGAACAGAACTTTCATATTGATTTGTGTCCTCCAGACTGAAATTCCTAATTTAAAAGAAGAATTTGTCCTCTCATCTCTTCCTGCATTTGCTCAAGCAAACCATGGCAGGCAAAACCCTGCCTTTCAATTACTCTTTTTTCCTCAGCCACCAGAGAATACTGCTCTATGCCTCTGAAACAGAGTAACCTGTCTGAAGACACAGAGGCAACACACTAAAATATCCAATTAGAAATTTTTATGGTTAAGTTTTGGACTAGTTTTGAAGAGACAAAAAACCAAGAAAATTGACTTTATTTTTTAATGGAATGCTCCCAAGAAGCACTGTGAGAGAGATATGCATCCACAAGAGTTCTGATCTTTGTCAGTAAACACCTGCTTGTGCTCAATCCTTCAGATGGGAATAGATAATTTCATTAAATCTGTGTTAAAATTTTTGTGGAGCAAAGCAGCAGCCAAACATTCTTACACCTTCCATAGAGGAATAAATTTTTGTTTTTCCACAGGATAACAATCACAGCCAACCCTGCAGTTCCTGGTGCTTCTGGTGAAGCCCCTGTGAAGGCTACCTCAGGGCAACCTTTCAGTAGACTTTAGGCAAAAACTAATGACTGTGTCCTTAATCAAAATCCTCCTGCAGTTACAGCCATAAGGCTCTCTGCGCTGACTTCAGTGGCTTGCAGACAAATATCTGCTACCAGTAAATCCCTCCCAGTGGCTCACAGAAGGTGACACCCACATCCCTAAAATCATCAGATGACTTTTCTTGAGTCTTGTTTTAGTGATATGTCTCCAATTTCTCAGACGAGGTCTTGAGACTGTAGGATGGCACTCAGTAGCTTCTGTTTAAACTTCCCTCAGAGAAAAGCTGTAGATATTTGCAGCTTGTTCTACTTGTCCAAGGAGTAAACTTTACTTTACAGTCTTCAGGTAACTGCTTGAGACATTTTTCAGAATAAATGTATCTAATGTCAGCACAATTTTAATTTGGCTTATTAGGGGTATAAATGGCTGTGGGGAGAAATTTTCATTTGATCTTGGGTTCAAACAGATTCTTTTTTATCAAAGAGTCACAGTTTCCTTGTGAATGAAAAATCTCATCTTGATTTCATTTTTGGCTATTACAGAAAAACATTAGAAAAAGAATTATGTTCTTTTTCAGAATTAAGAGGGAAAAAAAGTTTTGAGAATCAGCCTTAGCATCTTTTTTATTTAGCAGCTTGGTTACTTTCAAATGCTAATTTTCTTTGGAATTTCAATTTTATTTCTGGTTGTGGCAACACATGCCTGTTTCTGTAACAGTGCAAATGATTAGCTGATTCACCAAATTCTTCTAGTCTGTTTTTGTAGCATTTTGAAAAATGGTAAGCTGTTGTAGCTCTTTCCAGTATTCATTTTAACTTGACATATTCAGAAAATTGGCCAGCCATTTAGGGAAATCCCCACACTTTATAACAATGTGATATGAGGTGGATTTCTGTGATTGCAGTGTAGATCCCCATGATGCTGGCACTACTTTTGATGACCAAACCATGCATTGCCTAAATATTCTGTGAATTTGATGTGTATCTAAATTCCATGTGAAGTACTACCTTGTAGGAGGACTGACATAAGGAAATAAGAATTTCTGTAATGAACCAGAGCAGGTGTTTTTCAGCCCACTCTTATCTGTGGTACCAGCTATTTCTTGATAGAATATAGAACTAAGAGAGGTATAAATAAAATTACATTGTTGGTTTTCCTGTACCATGGTACTGAGGTATCCTCCCCATTTCTGAGGGAAGAGGTTGCTTCCACTGTGCAGTGTTTGAAGTTTGACATAGATAGGAGATATCAAGGAACTCTGTCAATCTGCTTCCTTTTTTTTTTTGAAACAGACTTTTCCTCTGAAAAACATTTTGATGAATAATTAAACTTTTTGCCAAATCAAAATGTCATTATTTCCCTTTACAAAAATGAAGCTTTATACTGGGAAAACAGAGCTGGTTTTGAAAGTGTGAACAGAATTCAAGTATACCTTTTCAGATTTCATTTTGTGGCAGTTCAAAGCTATACTACACTTCTGTGATATGACACTTCTTCAAAGGCATTGGACACGGATTCTTCTATCCCCTTCTGTAGATCTAAATCTTGTACCTGTTTGCAACTCCCATAACCCAACACACCACCAGCCCTGAGTGAATAAAGCACACATCATGCAAGTGCTGTGAGTATACCTGCATAGTGGGAGATACAGTCATCCTGCAGGTGGCTTCACAAGGAAGCACAGTATAGAAATGAACTACTGAGAAAAAAAACCTCTTTGGATCAATCAAGAATTCTGAAATGAAAGTCTTCTGATAATACAGAAATGCTTGATTGAGGAAAGTGAAGTATGCAAACATGACCAGACTGAAATGCATTTTAAAGTTCAAAGCAAAATAATCTGAATTTTAGTTTGACAAAGATCTTCAATTCTTTATAATTGCAAATAATTATAAATGAATAATTATAAAGAAATATAAAAATGAATAATTATAAAAATTAACATAATAATTAGAGTTTATATTGAGAATAAACCACTCATTAATCCTGAAGAATTGAGACATTGTAATGTAATTTAAATGCAAAGCCCCTAAATAGAATAGAAAACACTATGATTCATCATTAATGAGATAAAACCTGCTCTGAAACTGCTTTTTTTCCTTGTACTCCAGTTATGTATCTGTTTCTAACTAGTAGGTTTCCCAATCAAATGAAGTACGGCAATGTCCCATTTTACTCTGAAACCTATGAATCTGTACAGATTTGTACTCTTTGCTCACCTCAAATACATGCCTGGCTTTATCATTCTGTCAGCAAAAATTCATTTCTTCCTTAATTTAAACAGTATCTTACTTCACTAATGCACTTGCCATGAACAGAGCATGATGGAATGTGATTTCTTATGATTACCCAAACCATTTTATGACCCTTAATCTAACTTTTAGGCACTATTCATATTAGTCCTGTCTATGTCCATTCAAGCTGGTGATTTTATCGTGAGTACTGAATATATATGACTGTATCTACTTGGTTACTCATCTTATGTATCTTTGTGTGAAAGGACAGAAACAACTCTAACAGGATCTGATGTCTGCTAAGACCTATTGAGATTCTGTCAGCACAATCCATGGATATACCTGGAAAAGGCTCAAGAATCTGAAAAGCAGACAGGCATAGGAGACTGGAGAACTAGTTTGAAATTCTGATCAAGTCCTATCCAGTAAATCTCAGGTCAAACCTTATAGGCCAAATCTAGAAGGAAATTTGATTCTGTTTTTCTGATTCACAGAAACAGGAAGCATTAAAACACCCCAAAACAGACCTGCAAGACAGTGCTCAGATTGACATAAAAATCTATTTTCTTGGCTGATGGCTATATCACTTCTCCTTGCTTCTGTTTGGTCTTGAGATCAGTGAGAATGAAGCTAGATGTCTTGAAATGCTCATTGTGTTAAAAATGTCTTTACTATACACCTCCTTAGTGTATAGTGTCTTGAGCCTTAGTGCTCATGTTCTGGTTTTTGCTACTGTCAGACAGTCCAAATAAACCAGAGAAGGAGAATGTCTGTATTTAGCTTATCAAGTTCTTCCAATTTTTCCTGAATTGAAAGGCCTCTATTTTTCGTTTTGCAAAGCATGTGTATGCCTGTGCTTTGACCACAATGATTGGATATTATCTCTAGGAGATACAAAGTTCTTTCGGGTAATGATTATTGAGTGTACCTGGACTAATCACATATACATGCAGTAAGCATTCCTCAGCTGCAGTGAGAAGACAGATCTCAGCTCTATCTAGAATACACCCAATATACATATTGCCTCTTGAGCTGGATGTAATTTACACTTGAACAAATGATGAGTAACAAGAGAATATTTTACATTGGTAAAACTACAAGTGAAAGGGTAGAGATGTTGTGTTCTTTTGTGGTATCATAAATCAAACACGTAATGTGTTGATGTAACTTTTTTTTTGTTGTTCAAGTCACCATAGCACTCATGAATAATGCAACAGGGTTGAATGCATATAAAATACTTCATTGTTTCAACATATATCATTATGTATATAATGCTGATTAAAAAAAAAAGAATAAGCATTTCCACTACAACTCTCCCGTGATTTTGCACTGTGGTTGTAAAAAACCAATAGTCTGTGACTTGAATATTTTTGCCAAAGTATACTTTATCCTTGGGGAGCAGTGGAGTAAGAAATATTTATTTTGTCTTTCACTAGAAAGTTTTATACCAAATATCTGCTCCATCAGCACTCATGCAGTTCGGAGGATGTGCCTGAGAAATGGTGAGGTATGAAGTGGATGCCAGGTTCTGTTCTCAACTCTACAGCAACTTGATGTGTGAGTTTGAATCAGTCCCTGATTCCTGTACCACCACTTCCACAGTGGTGTAGACTTTTCACACTTTAAAAATTACTTTCAGTCTTCACAGTGGTTTTATAAAGCACCATTACCTGAATCGGCTCTTGCTACCCTTCTAATTACTTGTACGGCTGAGCTCTAAGGTACTTCCTATACCTAATTTTACAGCTGCTTAGAGATGTAATGGTTTATTTTTCTACAGACAGTGGCAGAAGATTTTTAAGCACTTCCCTAAGATCACATGAGAAGACTGTGGCAGTAGAGGGGCTCCTGTGTACAATTTGGTCACAAACTACTGCACCATCCTTCTCGATATTCCTGCTAGTTTTTGAATATACTAATATATTTGACCAAGTAATGTAATGGCTAGGGCCACATTTTTTTACTTTTCCTGGCAAGCAGGGGGAAACCTTTAATTCAGCCTGTGAATTCCATTACCATTCCTTTCCATTTGTTTTGTTTGTTGATGATCAAACTGCTGAAAAATGCTCTATTTGGAGCTAATTCAAAACTGTGATTTTAATAGAAGTAAGGTATACCAGCACTTAAAGTTATTAACAGAGATGTGAATCTGTGCAGTGGAATGAATTTAAAATTTATTTGAATGTGCCTAAATATAAATAAACAAAATACATTAATTTATATGCATATATACAGCGCGTTGCTGAAATTAATAGGCATCCATCACTCTAATACCATATCATGCAACAGATGTCTTAATTGTTGATTTATTTTCTCCGTTAGTTAACCAAATATCTGGTTTATTTCATATTCTTTCTCAGTTTTAAATTAATGGTGATTTTTAAGGGATAAAGTTGGGAGTTGGAACAGGGCAGATTATAATACTTGATTTTTCCAAACTGGTGATAATCAAAGAAACTCCCTCACACTGTTGTTTATAAAAGTCTCATTCTGTGGGTTTACCTGTATGAAAAATTTCCTGAAGACAATATAAACTAATTTTGGTTTCTGAAAAGTATTAGTAGTCTTAGACTCAAATTCAGAGCCCATGTCTAGGACCTCCAAAATATGGTGTGGTAATAAGATGAAAGAAGTGCTCAAAGAGTTGGAAAATGGTTCTTTTTCTCTTGAGTAAAAGATACCAAGTAAGCTATTTTCTAAAAAGTAATAGTCGTATTACTGTTACTGAAGAAAATGCCCTTCTGCTCACCACACCATTATCTCAGTGGGGCTTTGAGCTACAGAAATGTCATTAGCTACAACACCAGGCACCACAAGAGCTACATGTGTCATGTTTTGGAGGACAAGAATTTAATACTTGTGATCTCCTCATTGCACAGAGGAAATGACAGTGTCTGACCTTGACAATATTTTAAACATTGAAAATGACAGAAGTCATGATGATTTGCAATTGTTCTCAGAGTAAGTGGTGACTTTTCGGCATCGAATTTTCACAAAAAAACCCCCAAAACAAACTAAAAACCAAAGAAACCCATAAACACCCCTCCAACAAAAAACAAACAAAAACAACAAAAAAACCCAACAAAACCCCAAAACCCCCAAACAAGCAAAACCAACCAAACAAAACCCCCCAAAAAGCCCTCAAAAGAACAACCAGTGTGATGAACAAATTAGCCAAAATTTTTCACAGTGTGGGGTTAAAAATGCCTGAGGAAAACACCCAAGGTGTATGACTGAAGTAGTACTAAGGTGGCAGTGAACTTAGCTCAACCATTCACTGCTTCTCAGGGCTGTGATGCTAACATGACTTCTGCTTGGCTGGTCTGTTGTAGATGGGCCAGTTGCTTAAAGCATCTGAGTTTCACTCAGTGAAGAGTTTCAACTGCAAAAGTATCCCATTTTTTATTCTTTCCTAACATCCCAAGGGAGGAACTGTGAATCTGCAGTGTTGTGAGTATGTTTGAATGATCAAAAGAGACTTAGTTGCCTCACTTTAGTGAATTATCCCTTTTCAGAGAACCACAGTGCCTGCAAGTCTAGCTTATTAAAGATGAAGGCTCAGGTTTGTTTACACACTTCCACAGTAATTTAAAATTATCTTTATTTGCTCTTGCATGAAATGTGTTGCAATCATTGTACCTTAATTTAAATAAGGCTGATGGAACATTAACCTGTAGAAATAAAGTATTTTTTTTTGTAAATAAAGATGCAAAACTGTAACATCTCACTTTCTATTCAAGTTAAATGCACAAATTAATAAATTTGATCAATGGTTGTAGCTTTGTTTTTTAACCACTTATTTGGCTTACTAATACTCTCTCTTAAATTTCATGGTCTAGTGCCTCACTTAATAATTTCGGTCTTATGGGAATTCAATTTACAATCAAATCCAACTAAAATAATAAGTTGTTCTAGTAATTCAGAACAGTAAACAAACTAAAGAAGGAAGTACAGAGATACAGAATAAAAGTTATATGGAGAATAAAAAAATGTCTTATTCATAGCCAAAAATAAATGCTTAATCTTAGTTTTATAAAAACAAAGTAATTCTTCAAACTGATGCATTTCAAAACCAGTCAGGCTTCGGAATATGATATAGTCTTACTGAAATGTGGCTTGACTGAAATTGAGATAATTAAAGATTATTTCAACAGTTTTTCAGTTGTTTGGGGAACTGGGCTCAGCTGAATGACTCCAAAACAAAGAACAAACTCAAACTAATCTTTAAGGAACATGTTTGTTTAAAAAAAATTGGTAAAAGAAGCAAGAAACATGAGAAGGTTTTAAAGCAGAGGAGTGACAACACCAGCATGCTGGAGGGAAAAATTGTTGCATCTTTTCTGTCGAAGAAATTAATGAGTTTAACATGTTGTTTGTAATATTTTCCATGCTGTGCTGAATACCTACTTAAATTAAGGATCATCTAGATAACCCAGTCAAGCACTTGGAAGGGATGACTTGTGGGAACAGGGTTTAAGAGGACAAAGTTTATGTAGAATGTGGTTTTCCTAAACTATTTTATTCACCAGACCAGTATTGACCAGCAAGAACTACAAGAGAGTGCCCCACTGATAAAACCTGTCAGCAGAGACCTTAACTGCATATTTCTGACAGACAATCTTGCTTCTCAGACATCTGGGTAACCCTAACTCTTACATGATTCAGCACAAAATTTGTTTTCCAATTTTCAGTTTCCAAGCAGCTTATAAATCCATGGCAAGCTTATGCATTTTTATTTCAGTATCCCAATCCTAAAACTGCTATATTCATGATCTTTGTTTCCTGTAGATTAGAGTCTGCTGCTTTCAGCTCTGTCAGGTCTGGATTTGATTTGTCTCCAGCAATTACTAGGAAGGTGGTTGCTATAGCTGCACTAATGAAAGGAGCAACCATGTTTCCTTGAAGGCAGTGTAAGCAAACATAAATAAACAAATGCTTTGTGGTGTTAGTACTATAAATGGGAAAAGGGGAAAGTAAGATATTAGCACTTTTTAGTGACTTGATATATATATCAACCTTACAACTATCTATGCAAGGCTTAGCTTGAGATGATAAAATTTTTTTAGAAGATATGTAAAGTATTATTAATTTCAGAGGATTTTCTTCTTCATTGTGATTTAAGCCATTTTTTTGGGTGGTGAGGCACTGGCACAGGTTTCCCAGAGGAGTAGTGGGGGTCCCATTTCAGGAAATGTTCAAGGCCGGGTTGGATGGGGCTTTGAGCAAACTCGTCTAGGAGAAAGTGTCCCAACCCATGGCAGGTGGGTTGAAACTAGATGATCTTTAAGTTCCCTTCTAACCCAAACCATTCTTTGGTTTTTCTAGTGACAGTCTGTCTCCATAATTTTGCAGATTACTGTTACAGCAATAACAGGTGCATAGATGAAGGCCCATGGCCAAAGCTAGGAACATAAGAAAGTTTTAATTTTAAAAAATTTTGTTAAGTTGCACTGAACCTTGTCATCTCTGGTTCACTGAATTTAGCTCTAGCTGTGACTTTTGTCTGACAAGTGACTGTAAAAGCTGTATCACACATTGTCGTGTTTGTGTTTCAGTGACTTTGCATCAATTTTGTTCAGGATGTCATTGGATTTATTTTAAAACAACCAGATCTACCAATGAAAAAGAGATTTGAAGGTCCCACCGTGTTCAATCTCATGCAACAACAATAACAGCATTTTTGAGAACTGAAATCTTGCTCACTCTAACAGCAAACCACTTCAGTGTCTTGGTCAGGCTGTGCTGTCAGATTTCCATGAACTGCAAGTAAATCCAGTCTGTGGCCAAGCTAAAATGAAATCTCTTGAAACAAACTTATGCTACATTTATGAAATAGACTTAAAATATTAGCATTATATATTGCATTAACGTGGAAAATTTGGAGGTGCTAATCATACCAGCTCATCATGGGACAGGCTTCTCTCACTGTAACAGAATACAAGATTATCCTGCAGAGTCATTACTGTAACAACACTATCCTTATATTACTATGTATCTGTAGGCAGATGGTGTTACCTACCTGAATTATTCAGTACACTTTTAATAGATCTTAATGTTTCTGGAAAACCCTGAGCAGTTTTTGCTAATGGCTGTGCAATGTTAACTTTAGTCTTGTTATTTGGTTAGGAGAGATTTACTTCTCTTTGGAGATACAGAGCATTGGAGGCATTGGACCAAGATGAATTGATGAACAAAATGAATGCAGCATATTTTAAAGCATATTTCCTCTTTATTGGGTGTAAAATAGATTTGATTTTTTAAGAAAAAAAGTGAATGCCATATGGTAAAATGACATTAGTTGGAAACAATGTAATTTCTTTTCTTATCTGATTTCTGATTCTGACTTAGCACACTACAAATTTTCCTTTTCTTCTCTCTATTTTGCAGTTAACTTTGACCACTTTCAAATATTGCGGGCTATTGGGAAAGGGAGTTTTGGAAAGGTAAGAATCAACTTATTTTTGGCCGTTAAAAATCTAGAAAGGAATTCCTTTCTGCTTTCTGTGTTTTTCTGATGTGACTTGATTAGGGTAAAAGAACATATAGGTTTTGTAGCTTTTCCCTTCTTCAAGATGCCTGATCACCAGTATGAACTGATTATTGAATAAATTATTTCTATTATAATACATTCACTAAAAGCAATTGAACAAAAATTATTGTAATAATTAAGTCTCCCCAGTCAGGATTAACAGAATTTAGAAATCTGCCCTAAAAAGAAAAACAAAAAAAAAGTGGGAGCAGACTACTTCTTTAGGCAGTCCACTAGAATGATGTTGTTCTTAAATCTCTGGACTTATTTATGTCTTTAAAATAATTGCTGTATTTTAAAGGCACTTTACATAGATCAAATCCACTTGGGACTATATAAACTGACATATGCTATAATTATGATCATTGAGTAAATGTTTGTTCAATTCAACAGGATTTTGCTGAAACAGAGAAGATTAATGGTTTGTTTACACATGAATAGACAACCTTTCTTTCCTATAATAGTGATTATAACAAGGTTTTAAATTTTAATATGGGTAAATACAAGACCATGAAGCCAGAGAAAATCATATTATAAAAATATTAGAAACCATTTCTCACAGGAATACATTTGAAGGTGAAATAAAACTCATACTTAATAAGGTAACTGATCAAGCAACAGCTATCTAGATCTAGATTTGAATGATTCTTGAGTATATGCCAGCTCAGTGCTGGTGAGATACTTCTGTAGTCACACATTAAGAACACACACAGGGTTTTGCTGGTCCTTGGCCTTCATGCAGAAAAATTACTTTAATTTTAGATACTTCTTGCAAAACAGTGTGGTCTTTCATGGCGTGGTCTTTCATGGCATGGTCTTTATTTGATTCAGTTGTTTACAAGAGAAACCCTCCTTGAGGTCAATAGGAGAATACATTGCTGGGGCAAAATGGTTTTTCAGAACCACTTAAAAATTAGGGCAGCTGGAGATCTATGACTGTTCATTATCACAATACAGTGATGATATGCTGTGTCAAACTAGAGGTCCAAGGGTGCAAGTTAGGCACCAGAGAAGAAGTTAAAGATATATCCAAATTGTGCTGGCCTTCAGAAAGATCACCTGCACCCCTTTTTCTTCAAAGCTTCCCCATTCACACCTCTACTGTCTGCCCTTTCAAAGGGGCCCTCAACCTTCCACATCATGCAGGAAAACAAATGAAACCTATAAGCTTTTTGAAAGCTTGTTGGTTGATGTTTGATCTGCTGTTTTCCATGGCATTCAGAAAACTGGTGAATGTTTCTATGTTGTTTCTAGAAACATCTAACTTTCTTACAGGTTTATATAACTGCAGTGTTCTTGTGAATCTGCTTTTGGGAATCTGTGTTGGTGAGAACAGTTTCACAACCCTCAGAGAACATGCTTAATGCAAGAAAGGACTCAAGCATGAGTACCCTCTAAACTTAATCCTTATTTTGCAGCTGTCAAATGCTACAGGAAACTCCTCGGCGGAACAGGCTATTCCCCCCTCCCCCCCAAATGAATGCAGGCTTCTGACAAATCACCTTATTTTTCCTTCCACAGGCAGGGAAAGAAAGAAACTCATTTTAAAACGACTTATTATAGCATAGCCAACAGCACAACATGGTATATCAGTCACCATTTCAAATGTCTTTCTCTGTGAGTCAGTCTTGCCTTTATCGGTCCTTTAGAAGCCTCACTGCTGGCAACTTTTCCTATTACTGTCCTTTTGGAAGTACCTGGCAGCAGAAAATATCAACAAATGATGCAAGACTGTTAATCTCCATTGTTGGCTGTTTACTGTTTGGGGTCTGTTGTGCTCTAGCATCTTGCAGCTTATAACACTGTGTTCAGTAGCATGTTTTCCTTAAACTGCCTGCTTCCTTTATGGCTCCACTGTGGCCTTTTCTGTTTTCTGAGAGCAATAGGATGTTTTAAGACATGCTCCACTTTTTTATTTTATTGTTGTTGGTACAATATCTCCCTCTCCCTCCCTCTCTCTCTCTCTCTCTCAATATTTCTTAAATTACTTTGGTTGCTACAGCAACCTTAGGCCTCTGCAGGATGTTGCTGCAGGAGGTATCTGATATGACACACTCTTGTGCACAGAGCTCAAGGTGATCCTCAGCACCTCACCTCCTCCTCTGGGGCTGACTGATTCAGCAACTATGCTCTGTCCTCCCAGCTGGCTTCAGAAAGCAGCAGCCAGCCTTTTCCTTAGGCATTTTCAATGCACAGTAGTTACATTAGCTGTTACAGGAATTCCTAGGCCATTTGGTATCAAATGCTTTGTATCTCAAGAGCTTGCCTTTTCTGAGAAGTGGCCAGCCATTTTAAGCCCTGCCTCAGTACGTGCTGTTTCTCAGGGACATGTAAGAGCAGGTGCTGTCTCGTAGACATTAGGGTTCCCCAGAAAAAGTGAAGATACATCACAGCAGTTGTGAGGAGGGTCAGAAATGAGTATGGAAAGAAGAGAAACCATGAGCATGCTCCATTTTCTGTAAATAATCAGGCTGACTTCAAAGGTGAGAGCTCAGGTTGCACCTTGGTAAGGGACAGATGAAGGAGGTGAACTCCAAGCCTGTGTAGGACCATGACAGCCGCAGCATCTGTGTAAGCTGGCAGTTCTTTTGTTCCAGGCAAGTGAGATTCAAGCTATGGCAGAATGGTGTGTGACTGCTCACTGAATACTTGCCCTCACTCCTGGGCACGTTCATACCCAGTGTATGTACCTGTACATACAGATACTGGGACAGCCCTGGGCAAGGGTCAGTGGTACTAAAGCAAGGTACAGAGAACGACTTGAAAAGTAGCCTTTCTGGCTTCAGTGACCTTGCTTCGCTAAGTAGATGAAGGTAGCTGTTTGCTTATGTTTTGGTGTCTTCATGGACAACAGGAAACAATTGGTGTTTTGGGTTTTTGGTTGGTTGGTTGCTTGCTTTTTTTTGCTTGGGGTTTTTTTGTGGTTTTGTTTGTTTGTTTGTTTGTTTTTTGAATTAGTTATGCTTAGCATATTCCATTTATTAGTAATTCCAAGCGCATTGCAAGTGGGCAGGTCAGAAATTTTGACCAAACGGGTTTTATTTGTATATTAAATATTTGCCTTCTAAGTAAATCCAGAAGTAGAGAATTTTAAATACTCAAACCAAAAATGGTGAGCTCTGGGCCAAGTGGCTATTACTTTATGACATGCGATACCTTAGAAGTGCTCTCCCATGTTTAGTCTGGCTATTTTTTCCCATGTTGTCATATGTAGAGCTGTCACTTTTTAAAAAAAAAACCCCAAACAGGAAAAATATATTTTTGAAGGTCACCCAAGAAGTACAAAACTGATAAGGTGTGAGATATGAGAATTTACATTATCCCTATAACCATAATAATAATAATGTAATTCCAGGGGTACTGCTGCAAGATAATTAGTATTCAGGTGCAATAACTAGTTCTCAGGGATACTATAGTACCAATTTTCTTCAACTTCTCTATTCATGGGAGTAGGTATATTGAGCAATGTGACCTCCTTAAATTAAATCCAAATTATAATTTCAATGTACAAACTCTTTCCTATTTGTCTAAGACTCTGAGACGTGAGACTTGGTTCTGATTAATTTGGCATCTTTATATATATTTATAAATTTGTATCTATATATTTGGTAATTTTGTATAAAACAGTGACTTGCTGCACTGCAGTAATTGAAATTACACTGGTGTAAAACAGATGGGAGCCCAGAATTACATGTACACTGATTGAGGGTATTTTGCTAAATATTATGCAAAATATTTCAGAAAAAATATGCTACTATCCTAAAAGCAACAGACTCCAACTGCAGAATATTAATATTGTTTCACAGTATAACAACCTGTTTTTTAGCTTGAGTTAATATGAAAGGATATGAAGCAGATGCTCGGGCTGCTTCAGATTCATGTTTTGCTCAGGGGAATCTGGGAATGAATTCCCCTATTTCAAAGAAATTCCCTGGAAGAGTAAAGGCACATTTAGGACATCCATTCTCTGGCCTCTTTGTGCAAATATTTCCAGTTCTGCTTGAAGACTGAGACTATGGCCATTAGTTTTTCAGAGCACATGGGTCAGAACAGACAAGGTAGCAGCATGTCAGGCAAGTGCTTGATAGCAAGTTTGTCAATTCCCACCCTGACTGTGAAGCATATAGCTTTCTGATTTCTGTCTTGCAGTCTCCTATGTCTTGGTGAGTGCCTTCTGCCTGTGCAGTGCCACAGACCCTCTGCTGAGCTGTGATTCCCCGCAGCAACTATAACTGCTGCATCTGATCTACTGGCAGGACATAAGATGCATAACATTATCATGCAGGACCATGGATGGTCTAGCTCTCCACCTGAGAGTGACCTTGTACAGAGAAGCTTTCTCTGACTGTGGTTTTGCATCTCTCCTTTTTTTATGATCTGTCTTGAAACCACGTCATGTGGTACTTTGAGAGGTCTAAGTACTCATGTGCCAAATTCAGACCAAAATGTGTCTATTGAGACTAAGTGTACCTGCTTCTTGCTCTTTCCAGTCCAAGCACATAGCAGTGAGAAATATTTTCTAGCAGAAAACAGAAGAAACCTATGTTTTGCAGCAAGTCAGATTTTTCAGTCATCCCCATCTTTTGCTCCGGGAAGAGCTTCTCTGATCTACCTATGGCTGCTCAGCCAACACAGCATTATGCAGGTTTCTGCAGCAAACCTTGAGCAAATCTTGCCCCAGTTTTACTCAGCATAACTCTCTCACTTCACTCGCTTAGCTCTGCCATAGGGCACTTTGTCATCCATAGCACTGTGTGACCTCTTAATTTTCAGGTTAAACTCAATCTGTAGGTGCTCTGTTTTTCACATGTGATACCAGAGGAAATCCAAGATGGTAGTTTAGAAGTGAGCCATAGCATGTGTTGCTTTTGAAAAATGAAGTTTAGACCTACAGTCATAATCTATTGGTTTTCTTTCCCTGGCTCTGAGGGAAAGTGGCTCCAAGGCAGTCTTTGGTCAAATATCTTTTAAGGTTTTAAGTCAATTTACTTTTACTTTCTCCTAGAAATAATAAAAGGTAACACCCTGTGATAACAGCTAAGACACATAGAAAAACCTTCTTTATAAAGGTAATATTTTCACAGGAGACTTTTAAAAATATGTACAATACCACTCCAAAGAAAATTAATGGGAATTCATAATGCCTACCTTTAAACATGTACAACACAGATGCCTACCTCCCAGCTAGTAATCCACAGGCTCTTTAGGGGGACATTAGAAGGAAAGCCATCCCTCTACAGATGGACATATTTAGATCTATACTGTATGTGGAGAGAGATGTGCCTGTCCCTCTCTGCTGACTATGAAACTGGGTAGTTGCTGAGTTCATGACACATATTTGGTTTGAAGCATCACACTGCCTGGGCTTTGGCAAATGATACTGACAGATAAATGGAAGGAGAATGTTTTAGTAATGTGACGGTGACAGGCTTCCATACTGCTACATGTAAATAAGGCAATTCTGCACAGACTTCTATCATAATGAGTCATCACAGAATTTGTTTGTTGAGGTGCCAGAGTACCTGTTTGTCTCTGTTTTAAAATGCCTCCTTTGGAACAGAAAAACCCTTCAATTTAAATATTTCCTGTTAAGACTGCACACGAGGAGAGCTCAAGGGCTTTTCCTTTCTTTCTTGCACTAGTGGAAAGTTTCAGCCCATTGATGTCCTGATCAGAGGAAGAGCTGACAGCCAGCAGGTAGAAGTGCCAGGCAGGATCTCCACTACGATTCAGTGCTGTCATAGCAATGCAGGCATTTTTTACAGTAACATCAATGTGTATGCAGGTTGTGTTCCCCAAGTTTTAGTAGGAAGTAGCTTTATTATGTTCATTAAAATCCTATTAATTTTGAACGCATGTTGAAAGATGTGCATAGATACACATTGTTAGAAAATGTCTACTATCATTCTGTCTCGAACCTGTGTGCTAGGCAAGCTTCTACTAACAACAGAAGGTCTGTTTCGAGTGTGCTGAATACCCTTATCTATATTGGCAGGAAAGAGAACTGAGTGCCTTCTGGAGTCACAGCAGTGTTTCAAAACCTGGTTACATTACATATTTAGGTGCTGTGTATGGTCCTAGTTTGCTACATTGGCCAAACCTGTAACTCTCAGTTCAGTAAAACCCTATTCTCAACAGTCTCTCCAGTCCATCTTTCAACAGGGAGGCTTTTTAGATAATGAAATAGGACACTTCTTCAAATGTCTCAGTCTTGGCCATGTTACACACAAAAATCATACGGCAAGTTTGTGTAAGTGAATGAACTTCTGGACTTAGGTTCTGATCCAAAATCCAAAAATTTTGTACTTTATAATGTGACTCACTAAATTGAAGTGTTCACATAATCTATGACAAGATGTCAGGAAAAGGCCCTGAAAATTCTGGTTATGTTTTTGAAGGACCTGTGGAAGTTTGAACAACTAATTTCCATCCCTCCATTTCAGTTCAACCCCACCTGCTACTTCTTCTTCCCCCAAAAGACCAACCACAATTCCCCATTGTTCCACAGCCTGGGTTCTTTCCGTAAAATGTGACCCTTTATTTATCTTGAGGGCATCACCAATATTCAGAATTTCCATAACAGTCTGAGGTGGAAAATGACACAAAACTTCAGTACTCATCATTGAGCAACATTGATGGGCTCAAACCAAAATGTTATCATCCATGTTTTCCTTAATTAGCAGGACATAATGACAAAAAACAAACAAACAAAAAACAAAGTAAAAGGGAAGAAATTTACTGCCACACACTAAATCATTGCAATGGTCTCTTGTGAATTAAAAATACTATGGTAAATCTCTCTATGAAAATTCCTTTTCTTTTCAACAATAATTAAAGGAGCATAATTCTGATATTTAGATGAAATATTGATCCTTGGGAACTCAGGAAAGGTTTCTGATGCAGTAATCAAGATGTGTGTATTGACTTGTGGGAATGAGGGCAATGACTCTGCATTTTCCTAGGCAGGAGACAGTAATTTCTGTAACTAATGAAATAGCCTGTGAATTCAGCAATTGGAGTGTATTCCTCCCAGCTTTACCATGTCATTTCTGAAAGTTATGACACTTTTACACTTCCCCATTTCTTCTTATGCAGGAGAGGGTTGTTCTTCTGTTAATTCTTTTAATTACAATCTATTACAAAGAATCCTGCAGAGCTGTGAAGTGAACTTTCAGAAGGTGCTACTCAGTTGTAGTATCCAGATCTGAATTATTTAAATATCACAAAAGACTCCTTTTTTTCAAAGTCACAATGGAGTTTACTTTCTCAAGGTGTCAAAATTTTTCTTTTATTTTGCTGTCAACTAGGTGTGCATTGTACAGAAGAGAGACACCAAGAAAATGTATGCCATGAAGTATATGAATAAACAGAAGTGCATTGAGAGAGATGAAGTTCGAAATGTTTTCCGGGAGCTGCAGATAATGCAAGGCCTGGAACATCCCTTCCTAGTCAATCTGTGGTAAGAAAAACTTTAAAATGCTATCAAGAATCTCTTGTTTTCTCCTTATTGCTGAATCGGTTCAGTCAATGGGAGGAAGCAGAGCTGAAAAGAGTAAAAGATTTTTGGTGACCTCTTTTGTTTAGGTATTAAGTTTTTGTAGAGGATTTCATTATTCGTCAATATTTTTAAGGTGTCTTTTTGCATTGCAATATTTAAATATAATATTCACTGCTTCACTTCTGATTTAGTTTCTCTCCAGATTGTTACAGCAGTGTGTGGAAATGTGAGTGTTCTGTACAGCCTCATCATTTATTTTTGACAATACCTGGACTAAACATCTCTTATAAAGCTGTGGAATATCAAAACCAACCATTCAATTATTTTTTTTTAAGTTGATTCAGAGAAAATTCAAAAATCAATTAATTTTAAAAATTGCTGACATGGAACAACAGAAAGGTTTCTTTTAGTCACTGGAAGGTCTCACTTTTTCCCTGTGCTAGTCACTGAATTTCTTGTTCACATATGAGTGTGAGAAAAAACTGGTTTAAAAACCATAATGACTAGCTTCAACTGCACCAGTAACTTAAAATATTTGCTGGCTTTTATATAGTGATAGTAGTAATGGGATGCAGATTTTTCCTACCTTATCTGAAAATGACCTGTGTCATTTAAAAAAAACCCCAACAAACCATAACTGGGGAGACACAAATCCTTATGATATGAAAATTGTTCAGTTTGTGAATAGTTTGATTGACCTGCCGATGGTCACAATGCAAACAGACCTTCTGCTTTGTGAGTTTTAGCTGTCTTATAGAGGCCAGTGCTTAATCTACAGGGTTTTGCCCATCCTTTATCTCACTGTTGATTTGTACAGGTGAAAAATTCCTCTTACCAATTTAGAACCATTTTATGAATCAAAAGCCAAATTATGTTCTGTCTTGAGTGAACACAGCTTTAGTATAATTGCACTCATTTATAACAGGAAAGCATTTCAGCACAAATTTGATTCCAAAAGGACCTAATCTTATGTATCTACATATGTAGATATAGACATATATGTGCTCTCCACTTTAAGTGAATGATCACATTTGAGCTAATCTCAATCCCTGTTGAAGGCTTAAAGAAAAATATATAAACATTTTGATTGTAATACAAAACTTTCCCAATATATTTTCCAAGGTTCCAGCAACCTGTACTCTGGGGATTTCTTCACCAAAGACAGGCTATATCTGTGCTTAAGAGCCTGTGGATTTATCTGTCACGTATTTGTCTAATTTTTTTGAAATCACACCAACTTTTTAACACACTGTCTTTGTCAAGAGGTGTGAAAGATTCTACTATGTAACTACTGTACAGAAACAGTCACAGGTGAATGCCATCTACAAGATAATGCAACAGTCCTGCAGGAATAAAGAGAGGATATTTTGTGTGAAACAAAACGTACATTAGATTCCAATTACTGAATTAATAATCAGATAATATATATTTCTTATTGTTTTATTTTTTCATGCCAAAGATTAAACACCTCAAACATTGCATATTCAAATATCTAGTGATTCAAAGTCCTGACTCCAGAGTGACTTACTGAACTACTGGAGAACCTATATTTCATCCTGAGCTAGCATAGCAAAGAAAAATCTTGAGCCCAAATCTCCCTAAAATTAATCTAGTGTACCCCAAATAACTCCTTCCCTGTACCAGACTCATAATACTTTTCTATAATTATCCTCACACAATCCTAAATGAATTTAAAATAGCTTCTGATTTATTTCTGGGGTGTCTACACTTGCAGACTGCAGTATCATGTTTCAGACCTCTGAATGCTCAATCACAACTTTCAAGTGAATTTCAAGACGTCCTACACATTTTCTTCAAAGAATGACTTTTGTTACTAAAGTACAAGGAGAAAATGCAAAAGTCATAAGTGATGCATGATAAATGGTCACATCTGTTCTATAAAAACTAAGCTGTATGAAGCTCTTAAACATATTTATTATATTAAATGTATTGAATAAATGAAACTACATTTAATTTGTTTATATATCACCACGGTAAAAGGAATACTGCAAGTATGAATAAAATTCTCCTTGAATATATTATTCCCAGGAATATTTTATTGAAATAACAACATTTTCATTGATTGTTGGTGAACTAGCATCCTGTCTTATGTATTTTTACTTGCAGTTTAGATGCAGTAATAATTTGCATCAAATACACTTACATTGTAGCTATAACTTATGTTAGATGATTAGCAGGAATCCATGAGTTTTCCTCTTATGAGTCAATTCCTGGCATACTAATGGAAGGAAACAGTTGAATCTGCATTTATTCTATAGTAATTGCAGATCATTTTGCTTCCTTTTTTTGGAGTTAGATTTCTCTGTTCATGTCATTGATTGCATTGTAAATGTACAAACAGACAGTAACAGGAGCTACTAATTCTGTCTTATTTTGCAAACTGGAATATTAAATTAATAGGGACTTGTTATGCCATGGTGTATGGGGAGCTGCAGCTTGTTTAAATGCTGAGTCTCTTTTGGCCTAGTCTGTGTTTCTAGGTTCTATCACACTGTCTAAGAGTTCACATCAGTTTCAGAAGCCCTGCCTACGGTATGATTTTGCTAACCAAAACCCAGAAATCCCACCAGCCTACTAATGTTAATTGACATGTTCCTAATTAGTTGGGCTATCCCACTTGGCTTTTCCAAGGATATTCAGAAGTAGTTTTTCTAAAAGGTAAGTATCAACCTACCATCGAGTGTGCTGCTGTAGTCCCCATATTAATAGCCAGGCACTGAAGTTCTGTTCACTTAACTAAAACACAACACACCTAGAGAAAGTCAGAAACACAGTCATAGTCAGGATTCAGACAAGTAGTGGTTAACAGCTTTTCCAAAATGGTTAAATTGTGACTCTTAGATTGGATTGTTTTTGAATTAAAACCAAAACCAGACTTTGGATGAGGAACTGTAGTAAAGTGTGTTTGCACAAAACACTCTGTGGGCTTGTGGTTAAGCAGTCATGGAGTTTGTGAAGGACTGGGAATCCACAGCCCATCCTGAAGGAAGCCTAGAGCTGATGTTCTCTGCTGTCCAGACAAACTGACTGCTTGGCTTCTAAAGAAGATGTCATGGTAGTGCCAAGAGATTGGTTGGTATTAAACTATTTATCTCGTTTGCCCCTTGCAATCTCAGTGAAAAGTAATTCGCTGGCTCCTTGACACTCCAAAAGTCTTTGGAAAAATCTACGTTTCTCCATTTATTTGAAAGGCAAAGTAGGTCCTTATTTTGGTTGCATTGTTCCTTCCCCTTGATTCTTTCCTCCCCTCATCTCCAAGAGGGGACTTAATCCTAGTTAAATAACCTAGGTCTGTTCTGCTGCTCTTTGGTCTGCAAGGGATAGACATGATGAAAAATTAGGAAATTTTATTATCAAAATACTTCCTTTTTTGTCAAAGTATCATTTTCTGTAATAATAATTTCAGTGTCTTATTTTTTTTTAATTGGGATGAATTGAAATGAAATCTTATGTCTTTTAATTTAAAATATCAAATCCCAAAGCCATAATGAAAAGCGTATCTGGAAGAAATTCTGTCATGATCACCTTTGCACGAGTTTGTGGGACTGTCCCTGACCAGAACTGCTGATTTTCAGAAGTTTATCATCTGGATTCAAATAAAATTAATATAGTGGTAAATATCCCAACAGTTGCTTGAACCAAATGGAATATTAACCAAGCATATTAATCTTTCTTTGAGAAATTGTCATCATCAAAAATAGAAGTTGGCCATTCTAGAAACAAACACGAAGACTGGAAAGCCCTTTAGTTTTTCATGAAAACTGTACAAAGTAATGAGATATGTGTATGCAGTCTGTCATCAGTTACATTCTTGTGGAAAGAAAAAGAAGAGGAAAGAATGCAAGCATTCTGTAGTGGGTAATTCTGCTGGCATCCGTCAGTAACTGCAGCATACACAAAGATCTCTATTAAAAAGCTTTTTGAGGCTCATGCATCTTTTCGGAGCTTTATTAAATTTAAGTTCACAATCTTGACTTATAAATCACATTATTTAAGTATGAACTGTCTTTCATAACATCTGACACAGAAAGGAATCATTCTTCTGCAAATGCTCATAATGGCTTGGAGGATAACAGTGTTTTTCAGGAAGGGCTTGGGGTTGATTTATAACCTTCATTTTAGAAGTGAAATTGAATAAATGCTTAAAGATATGTGAGCCTTGTAGCCAGTTTTATCACCATTAGAGGCGTTTCTGGTAATAGAGATTCCTTCTTGACCTGAAAAGCAGTCCTGTTTTTTATTAGACCTTTTTTATGTCATGGGTATTTCAAGCATAGATGAATGAACTGTAGAAATGTCAGCTGCTAACTTGGTCCCACCTTGACACTACAGTGTTCCTCTCTAAGATCCAGCCTTTTATCCATCTTTATCCTTTCCCAAATATCTGAGTGTCCCCTGGGCAAGATGAGTAGTATGTCTGAAAGTATTCATATTTTAAATATCTTTCTCACAACATGCATTAGGACTGAGTCAAGAGCCAAGTTACTTCTGTAGAGATTGCAGCTAGATTTGGTATTACATGACTTATTTTCAAACATCAGTAGATATTTGATGCATTCACCGGCTGCTTTGAAAATAACATGGCTTACCACAGAAGATGGATTTAAAAAAAATAATTTGTATCAAAGTCCTTTTTTTCTGATGTGGAACAGCAAAATCTGAAAAAAGTTTGGAACATTGCTCAAAAGTTTTGAAACATTGAAGTGATCTTATTTATAATAGCCTTGCTTAAAGATGTTATGTATTTTTTAACTTTTCAGGACTTTTTCTAAAGCAGCAGAGGGAGAAAGATAAAATTTTACTTTTGTCAGCTTATAGTTCGTTTTCCTAGTAGAGGCAAAACAATATGATTTATTTAACAAGCCATGAAGAAGTGTTAACTGCATTCTCAGTGTGGCTATGTATTGTGATGTATTTTTCTTTCTACTTATTGGTCTATGGAAACTGCATGTATTTCATGACAGACCTGCAGAAATACATCACTGTTACTAACTACAATAAGACTAAATTTCAAATCCAGTGAAAACTGGAACAAGTGTAGCAAAAATGTTCATACATTTCTGACTTCACGCAATACCCCAATCTGTCTTCAAAAGAAAAAGGAGGTAAAAAGGAGAAAAAAAAGGATTCTGGGGAGAAGAAATTTATTCTTCAGTCTCGAGTGTTGGATATGTTGGTCAATGTACACACAGACACAGATACATAATTGGAAATTATCACTTCCCTTTGAAGGTTCTCTTTGTAGAATATTTTGGGGGCAATGTCACCTTGGACTGCCCCGTAGTACCTCTTTGCTCCTCAGGTTGGCATCAAAAATATGCAAAAATATACAAACTTAGGGAAGCAAGAACACCTGACCAAGTGTTTACTGCTGGGTGGAGCTGAAAGTAACCAACCAAGGAGCACCAATTTCCTATCAGAGACCCAAAGCACCAGGAGGAGGTGATTTAGGTCAGTCTCAGGTGAGCTGGCTTAGTGGCTGTGGTGTTGTGCCTTGATGTACGAGACCTAATCTGGAGTGGAAAAATGTTATAGGGGATTAAAAATTTGTTTTCTGACATGTAGTGTCACCAGGTTTCTGAGCTTCATGAGACACCAGCTAAAGGCTGTGGATAATGTCCATGATCTAACAGAAAAATCGCATTTTAATTTTGGATGGAGCAGTGGGGTTGCAGTCTTTCCTGTTAGGACCCAGGCTGGGTGTTTGCAACCAGCCTGTCTCTTCAAAAGTGAGAAATGCTACTGAAAAGGAAAAGCAAAGCTGTATTGATGTCTGTCTTCACAGTATGTGGTGTATCCCCAAAAGGTCATGAAACAACACATTTACTTTTCCTGGGGAAGGTGCTCATTGCTCTTAACTGTCTTTCATTATACCAAACTGCTCTAAGTCTGATTTATGTGAAGAAATACTATGGTATTACCCTCACTGGCTATGTTTATACTATTAATTTAAAACTAGTTAACCTTCCTGGACTCTCAAACCCAATTTTCCATACTGCTAAATATTTCTAGACATGCTCCCAGCCTAGCTGTGGGTTGGGGTATGAGCATCTTCCCTGGGAAGCCGCAGGTGCAACCAGATTGCTCCCAGTAAGAGGCTGCTTGCATGCCATCACCCTGGCTTTTGGAGTTGACCAGGCACAGACTTTTCTGTGCCATTTGGTCTCAGTGCTGGAGAACAGTCACTGAAGTGTTTATTGATACAACATGCATTTCTTACTTCTTGAATTTAGCTGAGGTTGGGAACCCTAGGCCAAGTGTCATGGTTTAGGAATGGTATTCTCCAATTTAGTGTGCCCACTGAAACCACTCCAAACCATTCTCCACTCACTCACTTCCTGCTCCCCCTCCCTTGCAGCAGGCTGGAGAGGAAAATTGTAGGCACATAAGGCAAAGATCATGGGTTGAGATGAGAACAATTTACTGGAAACAGCAATGAGGCAAGAAAAGGAACTGTAACAGCAACAATATTAATAGCAATAGTTTTCAAAGAAGGCAAATGATTTCACCACCACACTCCCTGAATGGAAACATCCCCCATGCTGGCAATGACATGAGGTGGTATAGAATAACCTCCATGTCCTGGCCATGCCCCTCCTGACTACTGCAAAAATTAACATTTGTCCTGGCCAGAACCAGGACGTCATGTAATCCTGGGCCATTCTAGATATCTGATGGATTCTAAGTTTCTTTTCCCAGCAAGAAGAAATTGGAAATCAAGGAAGAAAGACATATTTAGCATCTTGCGCAGAGCTTAGATGGGTGAACTTTTTTTGCTATAGAGGGAGCAAAGGGTGAGTGCTTTCCTCAAATAGCTAGATCAATTCATCACTGCATTAATGTAAATCCAGAATAGGTAAAGATATTGAAGTTTTATATCTAAGACTGAAAAAAATTTCTGTTCTCCAGAGCCTCAGAAGAGATAAAAATGGAGGAAAAAGGGCAAGGAAAGGTGATGAGGCAGCAGGAAGGGTAGGATAATTGGAAGAAGAGAGTATAGAAAAGATTTGTCTTGAGCTGTAAATGTTCACGGTATTATTTCTAGCTGTGGAAATTACATTGGACTCCACACTCCCAGCTGGTAACCTCTGGTGCTTGTGCTAAATAAATGTTAGCAGTAACATCTTCACTGACTGATGAATGCATGATCCAAGTTATTTATTTTGTGTGTGCTGATTTTAATCCCCTAAGATAATAATTTTCAGTATGGAGACACTGACTTGATAAATTTTGTTCTAGTGAAGGATTGTTTCCTGTAAGAAACTGCTGTCACCTTGAAATGTATATCTTTAGACTCTAATGCATTCCTCATAAAAGCAGGAATTTGCCTTTGGCATAATATAAGTTTTGATCTTTTTTGCATTAGAAACTGCATGACATATCTCATCTCCTGTGTGTTTTGCTGCATCCTGGGACCTTTCTTATGATCATGTCTTCTGCATCATTCTGAGAGAGGCACTTTATTTTCTGGCCCATAATAAACTCTTCTCACACAAAGCTTTCACTGCAAGAGGAATTTTATTATAAACATTGATAAATGTCAAACTGCTGGGAAAAATATCTATTTTAAAAGTTTTTATTTTCAGTCAAATTCCTCTTATGAATTTGAAATTATTGCCTTGCTCTGCCTTCACAAAGGGGTATATACAACACAGAGCAGACCCTTGTGAGATTTGAGTTAGCCCTGGCCATGTCTCGGGTTTGTGGTGAAGATGGTCACAGTAATCCTCTGCACAGTTATGGCAGGAATGAATGTTATTCCTTTGGGATGGATACAGAGCTCCAATACTGTCACAGGGGTATTCTCAGGAGAGCATGAGAGCAAGGCTTCACTGCTCTCAACCTAATGAGATATGAAAGGAAGAAGAAGAGTGCTTAAATATTGCTTCAGACTCCTCAATTGCCACTTTGGCAAGCCATGCCTTTTTGTTTTTTTTTTATTTTCTCCCCTTTATTTTTTTCATTCTCTGCTTTAAAGGTTATGAATGCCAAACATGATAGCTAGAGTATGTAATTAAGATGATAACCAAGGTCCTGTCGGTAAAGTGGTCCTTGTAATCAGTGATAGAGTCATAAGTACGTCATGCAAATATACTGTTTTCAGTCAGGATCGATTCTTGCCTATGCTCTGGAAACTGGGACTGCAATTAGCCTGTACGAAAAGCTCTGTTAAAGGTAGGTTATACAAAATGCAGCTCAGCACTGCATTAAACAAAGCTCAGCTACTGTGTGACAGCCATCAGAGGGCAAAACTGTCTTGGGTGCACTTGTAAAACCATCCAGAGTGTGAATGCAAAGCAGGTGATAATTACAGAATAAAAATAAGTGCTTAACATTTTCAAAACTTTGATACCGAACAGATCTACAATTAGTCCAAAAATGTTAAAGTTATTCTTGGAGACTATTGGAGTAGTATGGCTTGGAAATTATTCCTACTTTGGAATATATGAGATTTTAGCGATGATGCTTTTAGTTCAAACCAGATAAAACACACAGGTGAATTCCTTTTTATTTACAACAGGATAAAGGTAAAGGCAGGGCAGTGATACTAAAAACAAAACAAAAAACCCCCATGGAACTAGCAAGTAATATAAAAATAGTGATAATTGAAGTAATATCTGTATGTTTCAGGTAATATGTTAGCTCTCCAAGTCATATTTCCCTTCTGTGAGAATGTCAAATATACTTTTCACATTGCCAAATATTAAAAGTTGGGAACTTTTCCAAAAGTCCACAGGGAGAGAACAGAAGCCAAAAGTCTGCCTATATGGGTTTAAGAGATGTAAACAAATAAATAAAAATAAAAATCTGCAGTGCAAGGCATTTTAAAATTTTCAGTGTAAGAATTGTATCAAACAGTGATTTAAAATGGAAAATAGTGGGATTGAACCAAAGCAGGAAGCTCTGTAATGCATTAATATTGCCTTTGCCTTGACTCATTAAAATTTATCAAAGCTTTATTATTTTAAAAGTCAACTACAGATTTTTACAGCATAAATGTGCTCTTAATTCCATTTTATTGAAAGAAAATTATATTTGCTGTACTTGTAAAGTGCAGAGAGAACCTGATGCTAAGACTTTGGAAAATTATTAATGGTATCCTGTTTCAAGATTAATGACAGTTTTGCAGTGTAAAGTTCTAATGAGAAGAGACTAACTCTCATGTTTCTTAAGAACATGACACATAAAGAAGGATTTAAGGTTCCTTTTGTACCATGATGTACATTTTACAAATTACATCCTGACTAAAGAAAGGTCATGGGCTATGAAGAGGATGACTGTTTAAACTCCCCTGCAAAACAGATATGGCCAGGAGGAAAATTCTGCCTGTCAAATTCTCTCTAGTTAATCAACTACCTAAACAGGAATTCATCCAGGGTGTAGAGTAAATTCTTCCTTGCCAAAAGCTGATGTGGTGGGATTGAATCTTGTTGGCAAATAAATAAGCAAAAATTCTTCTTCTTGACCATAACTTTCACAGCCTCACCAACAGATGGGCTGGGAGAAGGATGAGAGGAAATAAAGATGCAAATAAAAGTGATCATGAGCCTGGTGAGGAATGTGAACTGTGGGATGAAAGGAGAAGGCACATTTCTCCTTCAGTAGGTGCAAAAGCTAATCTAATCAGAAAATGTACCCAATATCAGTACATAAACCAGACTCTTCAAGTCTGAACTTCCTTTATTGATATTTGCAAATAAACAAAGCAGAAGAGAAACTTAGGTTTTATCGTCTCTCCAAAGAAAGAGAGATGAGCTATAGACCTCCGTGCATGCTCTTCTGTCTGTGAAAGTGGAAAACTCTGTAACCATTTTTAAAAATAAACAAATATGTTGTTCATCTTGAACTAGAGCATTTGAAATTCTCCCTTGTATAGAATTTCCTTTATTTGAAGAAAATATTAAAAACCTAGATATTCCTTCACAAGAAAATAATTTGGTAATTGATAAATGATGAAATGTTATGATAAAAAGGAACAGCACATTCTAAGCTATATGTATGTAAAAGGAATTTTAGGAGTTAAGTTTCATAAGCCACTACAAAAATCTAGAGATAAAATTTACAACTGAGAATATTAACACCTGACAGGGATAAAATATGCTATGCTGGTCTCAAGTATTAACCTTTATACCATTGTTCATCACTTAGTAAATGGTGACACCTGTAGTCTTGACAGTACAGTACTGCCTTCCTTAGGGAAGGGTAAGCTTTGCTCTTTCCAGTCATTACAACCAGCTCTATAGAATTGACAGGTAGGAAAATTTTCACATCTTTGAACAGCTTTTCCTTATGATCCAGGGTTCATATGTGAGCGCTTGCATATTTTTACTAGATGTGGGAAGTCTGGTGTAGCATCAACTTCTATTTGTCTTCAGCCATGGTCTAATTGCCTGCATTTATTTAGTCTTTAGCCAAGTATGGTCTTAGCCAAGCTACCTACAGTAGTACTATCACTATTCTAAAAATCTGGGGAAATATGGTGTATAACAAGGCTCCTATGAAATATAAAGAACAAAAGTCTGATTCTGATCCATGTTTGGGATCACTAAATTACAGAATGGTACCCATGATGCATAGGGTTTTCTAGCATTTCTTCAAGTGGAAACAAGAACTTTAGTTGTAATGAAAAATTGGCAGTAGCCATTGCCATATAAAGGTATAGGAAGATTGATAAGGCAGGCTTTTAAAAAGCAGTGAAACACTGAAAATATCATTGTGAGTATCTGGAATCCCATAGAGCAGCATGTTTTTGGGACTAGCTCTGAGATGACCTCCTCATGTATGTGTGCTATCAAGAAATGAACAGCTCTTCCTTCACATAACCACTAAAAGCTCTGTGACCACTGTGCACCTCAGCAGCCTGAAGCAGCTAAACAGCACAACAGGATTTAATCAGAGTAACAGGGAAAAATACAGCTATTATGACTTTTTGACCAAGTTCAATGCTGAAAAAGAACTTGAACTTTTCTGCTGGCACTGCTCTGCCTGAGAGCTTGTATTTAATTTTCATGTGAGCTCTTAAAAAAGCTCCATAGTGCATCTGTCTCTGTCTCTAATCAATTGTGACAAGCTTTTTCTCCCTCAACAGGCTCTGCCACTCACTTGTGACATATAGAGAAATGCTTGCTCAGATGTATCTCCTGGGTTTCCTCTGTGGCTGTATACGTTTTAATATCTCTGTCTTTCTCTCTTTTTTTTTCCTTTCTGTAAATAATTCAAGAGAATCTTATGACCTTTTCAGTACTGTTGTGATACAGCAGCTTCAGGATACCCCATCAATCAATACAGGGTTGCCTTTGTTTCCTTCTGCAGCTGCCTGTTTAGTACAACTGATACCACATACACAATAACTGCATAACTAGTGGCAATGGTTGATAATCTCAATTCATATTAAATCGTATCTATAATTAGTATTATGACAACCTCTAGCAAGCATAGCCTGCTTTAGTGACACCCTATATTCATTTTTCTGTAGTTGTTCTAATGAACAGTTTCATTTATCACTCCAGAAAATCTTTTTGTTTGTTTGTTTTTTCTTTTCTCTCTGTTACTCAGGAGACAACTGAAAACTTTTCATGTCATCAAAGCTCTTGTGCTCTCCTGATATGTCTGTGCACTTTCCCAGTGACAAAAGAAAAAGGAGACCCTCCAAACTGTTGTCCAGCTTCTGTTTAAGCCAGAAACCCTGGCTGAACAACACCTTCCACAGCCTTGCAGGCATGACTTGTATTTTATGTTACAGAACACAAGGAACTAAGGATGCTGTCAGTAGCTTCAGAATAATGGAGCTGTCAGACACAATCAGAGTGGGGAGCAGTGCCATACACTGAAAAGGGCAGGAGTCACAGCTGAGGCTCCCAGCCAGGCTGACAGTGTGGGGCAGCTAGCACCAGGGTCCCATCATTGCCACACACAGGCAATTCGGTGTACATCAGCAGAAATCAACATATGCCCTGCTCAAACACTGTTCCCTCTTTTTAATCGGTTGTGTGTGAAGTGTTTCAGTTTAACATTAGGAAGATACTTTGTTTTGTTCATTCATAACTCCTAGGAAGGGAGGATGAATAGCTATAATGAAATTAAATGATAGTGTCCCACAAGCATCTACTTCTTTATGATATGGTGAGGTTTGTTACAGTCTTCAGTTGGTTGTAAAGACAAAATCCTTTAAGTATCTATTGATTTACCTGGAGAAAAAAAAAGTATTGCTCTTAATCTCTTGTCTTACTTACTTGGAAAAATTGATTGAATAATGAAGAGTTCCAGTTAAGCATGCAGAACTTTCACTCATGATATCCTCTAGTGCGTGTCACAGTCTCTGCAGCAGGATCATAAAAGCATCATACCTAGATGCCTAGAAAAGCACAGTGTGGTGGCTCACACCTCTTTAAACATGGAGTCTTTGGGGGAAAAATCAGACATGGAAGTAAAGTACAGAGGCATCACAGTACACAGATAAATGAGATGGCAGATGGCAGGTGACAAAGATTAATGAAGCAAGATCCTTCTTTTTCAACTATTACTTAAACATCCTCTCACCAACATCTTGATGCTGCCTCTCTCTACCAGTACCCACACCCTGATGTCTTCTCTCAAGGCAACCTGACAAACTCTTGCTTCTAACTCAGGTTAATTCTCGCTCTTATAGAGAAACTGCCAGGTCCCAGGAACTAAATGAAAGGACAGTTCAAAATGGTCTTTTCACCTTTAAATTTGTCCCTCAAAATATTTAATCTTGTGGGTGGGTGGTGGGAGGGACTCTATTTTCTCCATTTCATACTACTGAGTTATTTCTTTGTGTATATATTTGTATGAAAATTCACTTTTTGGGCAGAAATCCATTAACTGTGTATTAGAAAAGCATGTTGCATGTGCTGCCATAATGTTACAAAGTACTACCTGATACTCTGGCTGTTCAGAAGATGTATGAGACAGTAATTAGGTTCCATTGTTTCTTTGCCTTTAATTTAATGTAGGTTTCTATGGCAGCAAAGAGAGACAAATCAGTCAAAGCCAATAGTTAAAACTGACAATTTGCATTCTGGTCACTACCCTTGAATGTGTGATGTACATTTAAATAACTAGGTTGTCTGAGTGTTTGGTCACATGTTATACTGCTGTGTCTTCATTTACAGCAGTCTTCTAAGCTATTATGAGATGCTGGTCTGCAATTTTGATTCTCTGCTATTTACAGAATAGTCTATTCAAATCCAATAAGAGTTCTTATCCTAGCTAATGCAGTAATAGTAGTAATAAAACCAGGATAGGAGCCATTATGCTGTAGCCTAACTATATATTTTTATGAAAATTGTATATACAGATGACTGAAAATAGTTTTAACACAAAATGGTATATTAACTAAAATATATTTTTTCTCTTTCTTTTAAATGTCCTATTTCTACTAGAAAAAAAAATCTAAAATCCTGAATCATCTCAATTCTCTAATGTTGGCTTCAATTCTGCAAATTATAGGCTGGTTCATTTGCTTGCTGTTTCAATCAAGAGAGAAACATGAGAGGAGTTTAGGCACAGCCAACAATCTAGTTTACACACATTTACATATGTAATTTTAAGGGAAAGTTTGTTTCTTACTGTAAGAAGTGTTTAGGATAAAAAGTTCTTGAAACTTATGATTTATGTTACTGTTCTTAAACATTGATGCTAGCCTGTAGCACAGGTATTTAAAACAGTTGAAGGTTTCCCCATCTAGAACTGCAAAGAATAGAAATATGAAGTAATTGAAAATTTTCTTAAATTCTGATAGACAAGAAAATTGATTTTAATACTCTCTTGCTGTTAAATTGATCAACAAAATATGTCAGTCTTTTCCAAAATGTTCAGTTATCTTTGTGTAAATAGTGTTTGCCACCTTAAAATGCTACTTCTTTTTATGTGTGTGGTGGAAAGCAGTGACATATTTTTTGGAACACACATATGCAGAATAATTCCTCCTAGTTACAGCTGTCTTTCTGGAGCATCAGGGGCTGTGAGTATATCTCCTAAAATACCTCCAGAAGTGATTAAACATGAGGTGTTGCATCTGTGTCTCATTGGCACAAACCAGAGATGTTCCTGCTTTCTCTAAAAGAAGTTGAAGCAGCAGAACCTTCAAAAGAGCTGGGGTCAGATACCTGTGGAGAAGTTGTCACATTTTATGACAAGCTGAGCAACAGCACTCTAACTATTCAACATGTTCAACTGAAAAATACTTAGTAGCAGCCGGGGAGAGCTGGCTGAATAGTCTGTGACTTGATCAGACCTGATTATTGATGGTATGTAGATGATTAGATAGTCAAAGTTGTGTGCTCGACCCCCTCCACAAATGCCCTCAGCCTCACCCTGAGTCCTCCTAGATGTAAATCTTATGTATATCTATGAAGGCACAAGCAATTGACTGCTCTATATTTTTCAGTGTGTAATATACACACCCACCCTGCTCCTCCAAACTGGTAATGTGCAATGTATAAGAAATGGGATTTTGTACCTTATACCACTTTCTGCATACAGGAGAGATCACATCAGAAATGGTAGAAAATGGCATCATTTAAAATCCAAAAGTACTAAACAGCTCAAAGGTGAATAATCTGGAGAGGGATTGAATGGTGGAAGGAGGACCTGCTTGTTTAGTTCTTGGGGTTTGTAAAGGAAAACAAACATTTGAAATGACTGTGGAAGAGAAGACAAGCCATGCCTAGGATTCTTAAGACAAATGGTCTCAACAAAATCAAGGTGGATGTTATAAATTTTCATTGAATAAGTAATAGTGGACTGGAGTATGTGGTTGCTGTTATTACTTTTCTTTGAGGAAAAATACCAGGCAAAAAATGATTTATTCAAAGCCTGCCTTTGACAATTAAAAGGTCTGCTTTGTACAACACAGGTTTGTTTGGGCACACCTGTTACTTCTGCTAACATTTTAGGAAAGCAAAGCATTGGCTGCTAAAGAAAACAAGGCACTTGTAAAGCCTGAGGGTGGCTGTATGGATGAGGTAGCTCTGTGAAAAAGAAAACTCTGAAAGTGGGTTTGATGTGTAATGATGTGATGAGAGAGAAAAGAATCACAAATAAAAGCCCAAACTAAACCTCCTGATACAGGATGTATCGGAGATTAGGCTATTACAAAGCTGAATGGGAGTCTGATTACAGTGGTGATAGCCTGCATTCAAAGAGAAGGAATTACAGGGGTGTGTTAGAGACTGGTTCAGTATTTGTGGGGATACTCAAAACCCTCCCCTTTGGCTCAGTTTATTTTAGACTAATTATGCCTGTCCCTCTATGTACTGCTGATATAATCAGAGTCCAAACAAACTGAAAGCAAAAATAATGACAGTGAGAATGGCAATGGGGCTTTCTCGGAAAAAGTCAGTGTAGTGAGTTGACCCTGGCTGGGTGGCAGGTGCCCACTAAAGCCACTCTATCACTGCCCTCCTCAGCTGGGCAGGTGAAAGAAAATCGAAAAGGCTCATGTGTCGAGATAAAGGCAGGGAGAGATCACTCACAAGTTACCGCCATAGGCAGAACAGACTTGACCTGGAGAAATTAGTTTAATTTATTACCAATCAAATTGAATTAGGATAATGAGGAATAAACCCAAATCTTAAAACAACTTCCTCCCATCCCTCCCTTCTTCCCAGGCTGAACTTCACTTCTGATTTCTCTACCCACTTCCCCCCAGTGGTGCAGGGGGATGGGGAATGGGGGCCGTGGTCAGTTCATCACGCATTGTCTCTGCCACTCCTTCCTCCCCAGAGGGAGGAATCCTCACACTCTTCCCCTGCTCTTCCAGAGGCACTACCACCATCACTGATGGGCTCAGCCTTGGCCAGCAGTGAGTTCATCTTGGAGCTGGCTGGCACTGGCTCTATTGGACATAGCAGAAGCTTCTCACAAGAGCTGCCCCCGCAACCACCCTACTACCAAACTCTTGTTGTACAAACCCCGTAAAATAAGTCTCGGAGAGGAAGGATGGATTAAGTTTTTGTCTGTAAAGGCGTACAGAAATAGTATCTGGAGTCCTCTTCTGCTGTACCCAGAAGAGTGATCTGTAAAGGATATGGTAGTGTGACTCGTCTATGAAACTACCACAGAAAGCACAAACCTTGGGGGCAGAAAAAAACATGGAATAGGGGGCAGAAGCCTTTGTAAAGAAGTAAATAGAATTCTAGCAACCTTTAAGTTTAGACAAGGTATAGCAGAGACCAGTGGGCTCAGAGAAATGGAAATGCCTCACATTTAAACCAGAAACATGTTTACTATAAAGAGTAATTATGCTGCAGAAGGAAAGAACTATGCCTAAACAGTTGGAAAGCAGCAGATACTTAAGTACTCTGCAGAAGAAACCCTTTGCCAAAAGAACCAAAGTGTTATGGTAACTTGAGAACAGGAACAATCGTAATTCCAGTAAATTGTACCTTCTTCTGCAGTAATGCTGTTTTGGCCTCTGACATAAACTGCTGCTAAAAAATCTCTTAAAGACTGTTTTGTCTCCACTCCTTTTTTGTTTGCCAAAAAGAAGAGAGAAAATAGGACAGCATAAAATGCTGTATGAAATGTACCTATGCCTGCCACATCAACAGCTCCTAATGCCTGGAGAGGCTGTTGATAAGGAGGGCTCCTGTAACACCACCCTCTGTGGTGGGGCCAGCTGCGAGAAGAGCCCCTCTGGAGGAAGAAAGAAGCTTCTTGACCTTGGTTGTATAATTGAGTGAGCAAGGCATAGTTGAAATCTAACTCTGGTGAGAAAACTGAGGATTCTGTGCCAAAAAATGGCTACAGGCTGAAATAGTATTTTTTATTTCTTTAAAGAACTGATTATCTACCTTTTCCCCTTCACTTTCCACAGTATGTAGACCATCCTAACTTGGATTTCCCACGTGAGATCTACTTATCAAGGCACCTCACTAATTCACAGAAAGGAAACATCTTAGACTGCTGGACTAGGGTTCAGTTTTGGTAAAATGTAGGGAGGACTCCTCTTTTAAGTGGGGTTGTTTGGTTGTCTTTTACGGTCTTATTGCAAGGCAAAAGATACTGTAAATCTGACTTCTGCTTCTCTGAATTCTGAGGCTAATAAATCTGTTACATTCTTCACTTTGGAAGACAAAGTATTCTATCCAGATTCGTAATGTGAATGTCCTTCTGTACTCAATAATCATAAGTGCCTTTTCAGGACTGAGAAAATATAAGTATTTAGAGATCTTTCTTGTCTTTTGAAAAGTTGCAGACAGTTGTTTTGCAGATAAGATTTTTGTGAACTAAGAACTCAGCTGAAGCAAGCATTTTTTGCCTAAAAAATATGAAGGGGAAAAAAATGTCCAGTGTTTGTAAGTGCTGGAACACCATATTTTTAGTACAGAGCCCAAAGATTCTAGGTTTTGGTTTCCTTAGCTCAGGTGGTCTTCTAGAACCCATGGGCTCAGTAGTTCAGATCAATTTTGTTGGAGAATCAACTGAGGCAACCCAAAATTGGATGTATTGGTCCTATTACAGAAAATGAGCACAAAGAGGTAAATGAATTTATCCATAGCAAAGGAGCAAGTGTCGGTTCTTTTTGGAGAAAGATGAAAAATTTTTGCAACCAACAGTCAATAGCAGAGAGGTAGTTAAAACATCTGACTGTGTTTTATTAAGCTCTTTCAGGCTGTGTCTGTATTAAAAGGGAGCACGCTGCTTGCTCTCTAGGAATGAATTTCTGGAGTAAAACAATGGTTGATGAGGTTTGAGGACCCATACACTGTTTTTTGCTTTGCTTCACTTTGTATTTGTGGACTGGGACCATGGTGGTGTGCACCAGGTAAGTTTCTAAAGAGCATCTTCTAGTTGCTTCCAAAATTAATCAGCTCCAAGACTGCTCTGGAAAATGTATCAGTCCAGAGTAACTGGGCTGTGGGGAAAAAAAGCACTTCAGAAGTACGTTCCTCATCTAAATTAAGTGTTAATTTAAACACTTTTTTCTGCTATCTCCTGGATGCTAGTAGTTCTAAACATAAGTATTGAGCTTATACAACTCAGACAATCAAAAGCCCAACTGTAACACCTCACTGAGACACTGAAATCAAGAGCTTATTGTAACACATGGAAATCACAAAATTCTTCCAGAGGACACTCTGATGTCCAAAGAACCACCAATATATTGCACAAAAAGTTGGTATAGGCTTGCATGTACAAAGCTTTACTAGCAAAGTCCATAACTGATGCCATACATTGACTTCAAAGGTACTGGAGAGAGTGTGAGCACAGGTTGTGGGAGTGTGGAAAGGAAAATGACGAAAAATAGTGAAAGTGGGGAAAAAATCATTAATGGCCAGCACCTTTACTAGTGCATAGAAGTTTCTCAACACTGTGGGAATTTTATAGCTTTCATCAAGACTCCCTCAAACTCTCTGTCTGTTGTTCTTACTTATGATGGTATGAGCTCCCATTGCACTTCTTCATGTGCCTGTCTTGTATGCTGACTGGCTAAGCTCTGTATGTGCATAATGGTAGTTAATATCTTGGGGTATGTGAGTCATTATGCACTACATTGTCTCTGGGGCTGTAAGTTACAAACTAGAAGCTACAATGGGAATGTGAAGAGTTATAGATGAAAAGCTACAAGGCCAATCCACAAACACTGTGTTGAAGAATCTGGTAATGCAGCTCCATGAAGGCAAAGGCACTTGAGGTGGCTTCCCTTGGGGTAAAAGCCCTGCCACAGTGCCTTTGGAGCATGCAAGGAAAGGGTTACAATAGAAGGGTGGGTGACATATTTGGAAATGAAAGGTCCTTCCTCAGCATTACAATAGTTAAAGTGCCTAAGGCACTATGCCACAGTTATTTTGGAATCGGTATTCAAGGACCTGGTTCAGAGCAGTGGAAAGATTTAACCCTCAATAAGCAGCAAGCACCCCACAGTTCATACTGTAGGTAACTTTTTGGCATTTTAGACATCCACTACTGATTTAAACTGATTAAATGTCATTGTGTTCAGCAAAGTCTCCTGCCCGTTGCTAGTCTTAAATATCCACATTATACTGCTTCCAACACTCTAAAATTATTTGATCAATATTTTATGGTGGTGGCTTCTTTAGAGGCAGAACCATTGATTTTAGTCCTTTAAATCAAAGATGGAGGACTGTCATAATTCAGCAGCAGTAATTACCTCATAGTAATTAGAACTAGGTGTGTAGTAATAAGCAATAATGGTAGAATACAAAAATGAGGCATTTATAAAATTGCTAATGGGTAATCATAAACAGCAGCTGAAAGAGAGGAAATGAAAGATGCATCTGTGTGGCACTTCCAGCACCCAGATCTGTTTCTGCTTACACAGGAAGCAGGCAGGTTATTGGAACAATGTTGATGTTTCAGAGAAATCAACAGCCAGCTGTAGAAGGAGCTGGTACCTGTCCATCCTGCAGTGAAGCATGTGTCTGTCTGATGCAGCTGCCTATACTCTCCTTTCAGCTGAACTTCTTATCCCTATAAGAAAAGAAAAGGATACATCTGTAATGCCAAAATTATTTATCCATGGTGTAGATAAAAGATAAGGAGCTGGCTGGAGAGAGAGGAATCATTATTTCCCCTCATCTAAAATTTCCTCTACCTTTGAATTTCTTGAGTGTCAGGAATCTATAAGTCAGTGCTGTCACATGCACTGCCAATGCATCAGTGGCATTTGCCTTTCCTCTGGATGTGTGCTCTTTGCTGGGAATACCACACTGTCCCAAACTTTTGAAGAGTGTTGCAAGGAAAACATATCCTAAGGGTTATTTTGCCTTGGTTTTCACAACACTGAAAGGCACGTATATACAGAATAAAGATGAAAATTTGTTCTACTTCAGGGAGAAGTTTATTAACTGTAATTTTTGTCTTGCCCTTACAGTTGTGAAAGCACAGAATTAGTTTAAATATGACAGACTTTTTTTTTCTTGTTTTTGCTGAAGTCTCTGCTGTTTCAAACCCTATATAAATTTCCATAGAGAATGAGTGTGAAATTAATTCATTCATTTGTGACAACACTTTTATTGCAATTAGCAACATTCATCCCTCAATGAGGTAAAGGATTACAGCAGGTTAAAGGCAAGAAATTACCAGACATAGCTATTATGTATTTTGGGTTTGGTTTTGTGTTCTAGTATGTACGGATGAGCAAATTTGCATTAAGCCTGAATTGTATCACCAGATTTATACTAGTGTAATTTTCTGAGTTAATAAGGCCACTCTAATTTTGCTCTTATCCTTGAATACTCTAATCTCTCTTTCCTCAAGATGAAAATCTGAAAGTATAGCTTCTCACAGAAACAGGGTTTCTATGTGTTCTTCCTTTATCCTTTTGCCCCTCCTTTACGCCTCTTGATTATGGATTACTAAGCAATTGAAATTTCTTGCTGTGGAAGCAAAGGTTTTACTCAGAATGACATCAGGACCTATCACCATACAGCCCTTCTCCATTTTGAATAGGTCCTGAGACTTTCTAGCTAGAAATGTATAAAGTTGAAAGTTGTGAAAGGCACAAACTTTTCTTGTATGCCATTACCTGGAGCAGTCTTCAGACAAGTCTCAGCTCATCCAAATGTAACTGGTTCATTCTCTAAAACTGGCATTCTCTGCCTTTCTGCCTTCTTGCCATCCATTTTCTTTCCTCTCCCTGCCTGCTCCTTCCTTTATATTTCTTGATCTTTATTTGTTTCTTTTCAGCTATTTGCTCTGTTACTCTTCCTTTTTCATAAAACACTTTTTTCAGCTTATTGACATTGAGTAGTGGACTGTCCTTTTGAGGTAAATGAAAGCAGCACCACTATTCATTCTTGCATTATTTTTATTGTGAATGTGCATCTATGTGTATTATTAATGCAATGTTTTCTGGAGTAAAGAAATATAACCTCCCCTTCCCAAAGATGAAAATCTTTTACCACCCATATATCCTCCTGTTCTGCATATTTTCTAAATGTGAGTGACTAAAAATATTGTATGTGGTCAGTAATCAGTTCTATTGCTAGCAAAGAGTCTATTCAATGTGGGTACAAAACATTCAAATATTTGAGAGATCATTATATCTATTTATAAAGGTCCATCATTGTTCTGTCTTACTGGCTGTTTCAGCCTAGTGTTGTTATGATTGACTCCAAGGTACTGTGCCCAAGTGTGGGCTGTCACTTCTGACTGTCCTTGCCTTATAATTAACACACAGTCTCTGATATCTACATATCTCGGTGCCTTCTTTGGTCCATTTACAGCTGATTTACAGCCTTGGAGCTTATCCACAGAAATAGTCAGAGCTACAGCAAAGCTCAGTACTAGAAGCAAAGTTTCACAGATACTACTATTTTTTAATGTGGTCAGATTTTATTTTGGCTAAAACTTTCTAAGGTTTTTTTTTTTTTTCCCTTAGGTAGGCCAGTGCTGTGGCTGTCTCAGGAATATTTAAGTGATCAAAATAGACATAAACAGGAAGGGAAATAGTTTATTCTGTCATGAACATAAGAGAAATGTGTTCTGTAAGACAAACATGCAACGATTCTTTCTTATTTGTATGGAAAACAACATCTGGAATGCTTGGTTGAGTAAAATAAACAATAAATTGTCAAAATTAACTTTCTCTAGCTTCGATATTTACTAGAATTCCACTATATTCATGACGGCTGTAAAGCTGTAGCAGTGTTCCTGGGAATAAAATTTGGTCCTTTGGGTTATACTTTCTGTAACATAGATTGTAATAAATGCATGCAAGTTATCAAAGTGCCTAAATGGATTGACTGTAGCAGATTCTATACAGACTTGGATTTTAAAACCCATCAATCTTTGTCAGTATGTATATTTTATTCTATAGCAAAATGGTCTCTAAAATCTTCAGATCGGTGACTAGCTGACAGTGAAACTTTAGGTAATCTTTATGTGTGGAGAAAGAGTTGACAACCCTTCCAATAATAAGGTCTTAGGTCAAAGTTAATATGAGTGTTGCACACTAAGATGCCATTCTTTCCTTGTATTAATGTTTCACAAAGAACACAGAGCTGCATTAGAACAGCCTAATAATACCGAGTCACATCCAAAGCGTCAATGGTGCTCTCTTATGATGTAGTTTCTTTTTCCTGTGGGCTACTGCAATGATACTCTTCATTTTCCTCTAGTAAGACCATACTGCTTTTGAGACACTTTTATTTCTACTCTTACGCTCAAATTCCTGATTTTTGGGACTTTGTCATGTTTTTGTTTCATTATTTTTATACTTTTCAATAATTTTAATGTTTATTTAGAAAATATTTCTGTAGGTCTCTTGAACTTCATTAGAAGTTGGAAAACACTTTAAAAATGGTCATTGATATTATTATATAATGTAATATAAAATAATACAACATATAATAGTCTATATCACACTATTTTATGTAATAACATATATAATATTCTGAAATATTATATATTCAGTGAAGAAAATGTTTCTATATTGAAAATTTGTTAAATATGTAACATCAGAATAAATACCTGAATTGAACTGGGCAGGTCAAGCTAATTTCTGAATGACTTTGTAATTATATAAGGATTATAATAAGATAAATGAGGATATACTGCTTTAATTACACTGACAGAGTATGGTGTTTTCTTCATGAATCCCACAGGAAAGCTTTTCCCATAATTGCTTGTGCTGTACTTGTAAGCTCTTCCCTAAAGTGTTTTGTGCTAATCACAGATACCAATAGTGCTGGCACAGTCACAACAGCCAAATGTGTTAATCCTTTCCAAATGTGTGTTCTGGAGTAGCTGCTCAAAAGATTTTTTGGGACCGAGTTGGTTGCATTCATGGTAATGTTGTTATCTCTGAGCTGAAATCTCTTTGGTATTCAGTCATCAAGTACTGGCCACATGGTTCCTTCCTCTGAGTGAGGGAGTCACTTTTCAAGTCAGCTTCTTTTCTGTTTCCTTTCCGGAAAGGGTCGCTATTCTGTAGAACTCTTCTAACTTTAAGAAACTATAGGTCAAATGTCTCTTTTCTAGTGCAACAGATCTTTTTTCTTAGTAATGGTAAAAGAACAGTATTTTATGTCTCACCATGAAACAAACTACTGATATGGATCCACTTATTTTACTTTGCCGGTACTTTTGGATCCTGAAAAATAGATAAGCTACCATTAGAAACTCTTTGTCAACCCTTCATCCAAAAAGCCTCTCAACTCCACAGTAGAACATAAAATAATTCCAAACAGCAACACCCCATCTACTCTGGAGTCAAAAAAAGTATAGGGTACCATGTAAATGACAAAATGTGGTAGAAGACAAAGCAGAGCATTACTGTGCTCATAGTTGCCATTTTCATTTCTTTTTGCCAGACAGATTCAGAATTTTGTTATCTTCTTCAATCTTTTAATGGAAAATATAAATATATTTCTTTCAGATTTTTGCTACTTTACAAGATACACATTATAAAAAACTTCAATAGTTTTAGTATGTTGTACTATCGGTCAAAAAGATTCATGTTAGTTTCTTGTCAAAGCATTTCACTGAATCAAGAATCCCAAATTCCCAAATAAGACTTTAACATCTGAGGATTACATATCAGATGGAAAGACCATTTTTAAGAATACTGCTCAGCTGTTCCTCAGACAATTATTTCTTCTGTATTTAAAACCATATCCCTAAATTGCTGATTCTAAATTTTAATTTTATCCAAAAAAACTCCAGATTGTGTTAAGCACTGTTCTGATACAAGATGTGGTTCTGAACCAAACTCAAAGGGTAATATTACAGCTTCTGCTAGGAGCTGTTGTTTGTTTGCTCGTCATTCAAATACAAACATAAAAGAAACAGAAGCAAAAGTTCCTTTATATGTATTTTAATTATAATCCAGCTCAGTACTGTGACGTTTGCTTTTTAGAAATGAAAAACTAATGACCCGTGTAATGAATAAATTAAATGGTTTTACTCACTTTGCATGTTTCCTTACAAAATTAATCAGAAATGGAGAAGCTTGTTTAATCATCGAATATCTTACTGAAATGGATGTTTATTAGTTTCCCAAATGTAATATTTGCTGTCAAAGCGTCTCCAGAAAATATGACTGTATTTGGCTATCAATGGAAGAAGTCGTAACTAAGCAGCCCCTTAATTAGTATTTTGTCACATCTCTTCTCGGGCAGTGTTCGTCTGGAAATGAGTTGTTGCTATGCAGGGTACGGAGGTGTTACAATTAATTTTTTTCAAAGAGAAACTGAGAACATCATATTCTCAATGGGGAGGTGAGACCATCCACCTCCTTTAGGAGCCAGTGGTTGTGGTAGTGGTTTAAAAGATGTCCCTGCCTATTGCTGATATTGTTTTTGTTCAGCAACTACTTTGGTGAGAGTTGACAGATTTTACTCTGATGTGGAGTGTACAAACCAGGTGGATAGACTTACTAACTCCAACTGTTAATTTCAATTTTTTCCACTTAGTTTCTTTGTTCTCAAGATTTGTGTCCTTTGGAGCAGCAGCAGTAAGAGGATGGTAAAGTGAAATCTTACAGATATGTCCATCAATGCCTATTTAGGCTTCAAAAGTCGAGGAGCTAATCATATAGTCTCAACTTGGACCTTTAGCATACAGAAAGTATGCATTTACATTGCCTGATGCAGTGTAGTCTGGTGAAGGCAGTTTATTGCAGTGAAAGCTGGTGGGTTTCTGAATGTTTCCAATTAGTTACTCAGCTATAAGTTCAGGACATATGATTTTAGCATTCCGCTCTGGTCAGATTGTCCTAAGTTTTCTGATGAAAAGCAGTTTCAGTAGTGGATTTGGAGAAAATTTAACTTTAGTGAGAAAATATTATTGATGTTTGCTGTAAACAGCTAACGTCAGGGAAGAACAATTTGTCTAAAATGATCTTTGCTTTTTATCTTCTCTTTATCCAATACATATTGATAATAAAGTTTCACATAATATAAATTATGATAACAAATCAGAGGTAGACAGAGAATAATGTAATAAAAATTATCTATTCTGTTTTCTTTACAGCAGCCAGAACAAAAGAAGAAACATCAGTTTGCTCCTTTTTACTTCAGATCATCTTGATTAGTTTTTCTGTTGATTTGTAAAAGGTCTGTGTTTTTGTAAAAAAGGATGTGAACATTTTCAAGGCAGGATAAACTCCCTTGTGTTCAGCTATCACATCCGGTAGCAAAAATCCAACATCACTGATATTCTAAGAGAGGAACTTTTTGTAAGAAACAAAACAAAATAAGATGCTTCTAATCATTAGAAAGTACCATAAATTTCTTGCAAGACCTTCAATTTTAATTATTTTAAGCTCACGTGAATACCAACTAATGCACGAATTCAATTTGTTTAAATGCTAAGAAGCTAATTTATATAGCCGAATACAGATTATTAGTCTCAATAAATGAAAGCTTGAGTAAAATTCTTCTGACTTCTCTTGTACAGTGGGCTGTGGGAGATAACACACTGCTTATTTCGAAATCTAAGATATACACATAGTCTGAAAAAAAAAAGACATTCATAATGAATTACAGCAATTGTAATGGAGAAAGTAAGAAGCTGGGCATCTAGGATGTTGTGTTTTCCTCTTGCACATTCATTGCTTTTTAAATTGCAATGAATCTGGGAAGTGATTGATCACAATCAGAATTAATTGAATTCTGAGATTTGATCCCCCAGACATTGTGATAATGCATTTGTATAGAAAGCCTGACCATTTTTATTGACTGGGGGCTTTTGGATGTAGGGAAATACTTTGTCTTGGAGACAAATTGAACTGTTTTAATGTCTTGCTCACAAAATTTGAAAATACTCTGACAAATATTATGCAGCAAGCAGGAGTACCAAAAATTAGTGTTGTGCTTTCCTGACTGAATCTGGACTGCAAATGTGAAAAACTAGAATTTTAATTCTGCTTTAGATGCAGATCACAGCACAGCAATAGAAAGCAATCAGTGCTGACTCTACCTCGTTTGATAAACTCAAATGTTATGGAAGAGAACAGCAATAGAAAAGTAGTAAATTTGTCTGTACCCTGAACAATTGTGTGGCGGGTTTGGCTGTGGTAGATTCAATTATCTTAGCATGGGACTGTGTCTGGGATTTGTGTTGGAAACAGTGTTGATAACACAGGGATGTTTTAGTTATTGCTGGGCCATTCTTACACACAGCCAAGGCCTTTTCTGCCCATCTCACCAAAAAGGAGGCTGGCGGTGGACAAGGAGCTGGGAGGGGACACAGCCAGGACAGCTGACCCTCACTGACCAAAGGGATATTCCATACCATGTGGCATCAAGGTCAGCATGTATAGGTGGGGGAAGGAGAAGGAAGGAGAGGACTTTTGGAGTTATGGTGTTTGTATTCCCAAGTCACAGTTATGTGTGATGAAGCTCTGCTTTCCAGGGGATGTCTGAACACCTGCATGCCCATGGAAGTGGTGAATTAATTCTTTGCTTTGGTTTGCTTGAGCGTGTAACTTTTACTTTCCCTATTAAACTGTTCTTATCTCAACCCACAAGTTTTCTCATTTTTTCTCTTCTGATTCTCTCGCCCATCCCATTGGTGGGGAGTGAGCAAACAGCTCTGGGGGGCTGAGTTGCCAGCTGGGGTTAACTGTGAGAGGTACAGTCAGCACTGGCTGTAGTGCAGTATGGGTCTTCCACTGATAGTGGAAGCTTTTCAGTCAGGAAGCCCTGGATTTTTCTCACCATTAAACAATTTAGGAACATAAGAATTTATGGTAAACTTCTAGCCACCTCTGGTTGGGTCTCAGTCTGTGTCTCTGGGTCTTCACAGAGAATGGGGACCCTTCTCATGACTAATGAATCTGTCACTGGTGAAGCACCTGGTTGTATTGGTGTCTATTCTCCTGCTGGAGACTCAGGGCTTGGCGCTTTTGGAAGGTCTTGGGATAGAGTGACTATTGCTTTGGCCAAGTAGATTACCTGGGCTGGCTAAGCCCAGCTGAGCACACGGCAGCCACTGAAATCCATCACAGGTATGTAGTAATCCTGGTGTCCCTGGTTTGGGAAAGCCCTGGTGGAGCTGACAGATTGGCCATCTGTTCAGTCAAATCAGAAAGGCTGGTTTCAGCAAAATTTCTAACTTGGCAGAAGTTGACAAAGTGCATGGCTCTGAATGATTAGGGTTGAAATAAAATGTGCAAATGACAAGTCTGGTCATGAACAGAACACTGTAGGGTCTATCTATCCCCTGCTAGTGATCCCACCTGCCTGTTAAGCAAGCTGTGATCTTATGTAAGGCTCACACATATGGCAAAGCATGGTCTTTTGTACCAAACAAGTAGGATGAAAGTCTCTCTTCAACTAGAGTCCAAGAGAAGTGAAATGTTTTTCCAGTTGTATCACATGCTCTGATACAGAAATAAACACAAGTTTTCAAATTTTCCATCAAATACTTAACATGTCAAGTTGATAGTTCAATTTCCATCCCTCATTTTCCTTGATCTGCCCCAAGCATCCAGAGTGTTGGCAATGTGTTAGTAAGATCAGCACCCAGTACTCCACGTTTTTATTAATGCAATGTGAAGGCTGCTCGTATCAGTTCTGACTAGGGAACTCCCATCATCTGTCATGCTGCCACTTTTTGGCTGGTGGTGCTAATAATGTTTCATATGTTTTCACAAAACAGAACTCTTGCTTCTAACAAGTTTACAACAAATATTATATGAACTGTTATCTCAGCATCTGTCTGTGTCTGTGTCATTGGTCTGCCTTAATAGTTAATTTAGCCCCAGGGACTTTCCATAAGAATGGCTGGAAAACAGAGAAGATAGAGAAGATGTGTGGGGGGGAAAGAAGGGGAGGGAAGAGAAAATCACTGCAGCCATCTGTTGACTCATGCATTTCCATTTCTTCATGCTCAGTTCATTGGCTCAGCAATGAGATCTGTTCCTAGCTTCCCTGAGATGCAGCCTATTAAGGTTCATCATTAGGATTCTCTGTTAGTTCAGGGGTATTCTGGTTAATTTTTACTGCTCAACAGATACTTGAGTAATTTAGAGCATGTGGCATATCTCATGGAAAGATACTTCTTCCTGGAGCTTTGTGAAAGGAGTAACAGAACTCCTCTGCAGAAATAAAGGTAAAAGAAATCAGCTGGGGTTTTGTTCCTTCTAGTTGTAGGGTCTTTTGCCTGCCTACTGGACCAGGTCCTCTTCTGAGTCTCAGCAAACACCTTCAATCCCCTAACTCAGCTTTTATGATTTTTGTTCAGAATGTCTTTGATTAAAGAGAAGGCTTTCACAAGAGCCTGTCATTACCAGCTAAATACTGTCAGAAGTTGATTTGCTGGTGGCAGGGAGAGGAGGAGAAAGGAGCAGCCTTAACCCCAAGGGAGAGCTCTCCCTCCTGCAAGAAGGGACTTGGCACAAATTCTGCCCTCTTCTCATGGAGCCCACGTGCACCCTGAGTTAGCAGACTCCAATAACCCAGTCTTGGATTTGGATCTATTATTCCAGTATCTATTGCTTTGCTATGGAAGAATCCTGTTTAGCGATCACTAGCAGTGTTCACGAACTCTGAAAACACAGCACTTCAGCCAGTCAACGGCAAAAAAATTCAACAAACAAGGGCAAAGTGTATTTGGAAAGTATTGAAAGATAAAGGTCAAAATTAATTAAAAGGGCTACTCACATGATACCACGTCTGCCAGCAAAACATCTGCAAGCATATTAATATGAGTTAAAGTCTGGAAAGTTAAATGACATGATGTCTTTTCTTATGCAGATTTTGCCACTGAAATAACATCAGCAAATGAGTTTGTTAAAATCCAATTTGTAAGATGCAAATGAGTAGGGGTTTAGGAGTGTTCATGTTTCACTATATAATTTTAATAGAAGTCTGTTGCAAAATCTTACTGTTGCTGGTGAAATTTCACTACTGTGAAGGTGAAATATTCCTGTTTCTATTATGAGGTTGCAAAACGCATTTAGCTCATAGATCTCCATGCTTCTGGGTCTCACCAGTAGTAAGGCTGATCATGTATTCCCAACAGGCACACACGTAAGCACACTCTACAACACACACATACTTGTGGCCAGTCACACAGACTGACACAGGTGGAATATACGGCACTCACAAACACAGAAAACTTGTCCAGGATGATGGCTTGTTCCCAGGGGATACATATACATATACATATACATATATATATATATACAGAGTGTGGATACCTTTGGAAGTAAGGCTGAGACTTGAGTGGTCCATCAAGTAATGGTCCGTGCATCCCTGTCTCATTTCTGCTTGCTGGTGCTGACCCCCACTCTTGCACACAGCACTGTGTGTACATGCACACACTCACACTGTGGATCCCTCCAGCAAGTACCTTTAGACAGTCCAGTATCTGGGAGGCCTAATGTACTCTTAGCTAGCCCAGCTATGGCATCCTGGATCCTCTTGTGTCCATCTGCCTTGACCACAGAGACATACACATATGCAAACAGTTCTCTCAGTTGCCCCTCAGATCCCACAGTCTCCCTGACAGTTTTCTGGGAAATTCTGGTCCCCTGAGTAGCCAAGTTTTCCTGTTGTCTCATTCAGAGATTGTGCATGTCCAATGGAGATTACGGCCTCTTCAATAACCAGCTCCCACTTTGCTTATCCTGTTCCCCTTCTCTGCATTTCACTCTGGGGATCAAAGTCCCCTATTCAGTCTGAAAGGTCATCTGGAAAGCATCTTCCACTGGTTCATAGAGATGGGAATCATGTCCAGCCTGTGAGTCTGGTGTGTTATCTCCTGTAATGTGGCTCTGGGAGCAGCCAGGTGAAAGAACAGTTCAGTTCTCCCCTGTCCCATTGCTCCTCTGTGCTCTTTTGTATCCATATGTGAGATGACTCTTATCACAGAATTTCATGGCTTCCTTATTAGTCTGATGAACTTGTAAGAAAAGGTTTGGTTTTTTCTACTAAATATTAGCTCAAGTGTAGGTAAGTACAGCCTGAATTGTGCTTCAGGTATGGGCCATCAGTGATGTTGCAGCCCCAGGGTCACTTTAAAAGTGTGCCACTGTGTGTTGACTAGATTCAGAATGGCTGGGCACAGAGGACCCACTAGGATGATCCGGCATGCCAGAGGGATGGATAGAAAATCATTTGTACATGGGTGGAATATGGATGAACCTTATGACTCTATAAGTCACAAGAACAGAAAAGGTCTTTTGGCATGGTAGCATAGAGTAGGCTGATTTCTATTCTACAGGAGGAGTCAGCACCTGCTCGCCTGACCATTAATGTAAAACAGATGCTGCCTACCAGCTGTACACAGCTGCCTGCATTATGGAATTAAATGCTCTTTTTGCTCAATGGATCAGAACTTCATATATTATTCTTTGTAGTTCAGCTCTCATAGGAAGGTCAAATATCACAATAAAACCATAAGCATACAGTGCATGGGAAGCTGGTTTTGGGTTGCTTTTTTGTTTGCTTGAGGGTTTTTTTGTGAGAATTTTTGGTGGGGTTTATTTTAGTGTCTGTGGTGGGAATTTTTTGTATGGTTTTTGTTTGTTTATTTCCCCAGAGAGAGAGCTTTTCTCCTTCACTCCCATTTTCAGGAAAAAGAATCCTGTTTAAAATTCTCCACTGGTGGTTCCACCTTGGCCAGATTGTACTGGACTTGCTCGAGACACCAGAAGGTTCAGTGCAGGCTTTGAGTAAACCCCTGAAGTCTCATCAGTGTCATCTTCCTCTTTGAAGCACTGAGCAGTCTACTCTGAGGGCAGTTTTTTTCAAGACAGGAATTTCCATCTGTCTTCTTCAAGAAACTCTTTTAGAGTTTTGGTATATTGAGCATGTCTGAAAGTAGTAAAGTATGAAAACAGAAGCAATTTTTCTGACTTGAGGAAATATTGTGCATACTTGCAGTGTCTGCCATCCCAGGCCTCACTGCTTGAGATGTGGGAGGTAAGTGTGGTTTGCTGAAGATCAGCTCAAATGTGCTTAGTGTCTACCAGAGGCCTCTCAAGCTGTTATCTGATTTATAAACTGAGATATTTGAAGTTCATTTAAACACATACAAAATGACTAGTTCAACAAGCTTGTGGTAGGGTTGTCCCAAAACCATTCTCCTTGTGCTTGTTCTTTGTTTGGATGTATCTTCCAATCGTTAGGAAAGAGTTGCCTTGTTTTGTGCAGCATTATCTGTGTAGTTTTGACAAATAATTGAAGAATTCCCTGCTGAGAGGTTTTTCTCCCTCACTGCTCTCCCCTTATGTATTTTCATGTGTTGTTTTTCTCATCAAAGTACTCTTCTAACATATAAATTAAAGTAATCTTGCTTGCTAGGTTTTGTTTTCCAGTCTCCTATAAAAATTGAAAAGCATGTAAATTGACTTCTCTTTTCTTGTGTACTTTGATTCTGTTGCAGATTATTAGCTACTGCTTTGTCTTTCTTTTTGTGCAAAAATAATGCAGCCATTTGTAATTCAAAATCCAGAGTCGAGCTTGAATCACATTCTCCTCCTGCTATAATTCATATTCCATTAAGTGAATACTCAAGTAGAAAGTTCAGAAATAATAGCACGACTATAACTCTGCTACTCTGAAATTAAGTATGAAACTCTAGAGTATATCTTTTCTTTGATTCATGTGTGTATGTCCTCCAAATTAGGGGCTCGGTTGTTCAGATCAAAGTCAGAATATGCAGTACTTCATCATACATTTTCCATGTCAAGTGGAAGCTGAGTTTCAGGAATCAGTGGCTGGCAAATTAGACATCTTGACTGCAAAAACTGTAACTATAAAATCATCAACCATTTCAATCAAATATAGTTCAGGAACATTTCTGATGCTCTTTAGGTAAAACAACAGAGCCCAGAGAGATTTATTGGCTAAACTGTGTTTCTGACAAAGTATGTTTTCACCACAGGGAACAAATAGTTGAGTGGCATGTGTCATTCAGAAGCAATTCTGAATGATTAGTATTTATAAGAGAGGAAAGGAAATACTGCTGAAGTATTTGAGAAAATCTGAAAGATGTTTATTTTTCCCACGTGTTGTTTTTATTTATTTATAAGTTCCTGGAATTGAGGAACTGTGGAAAACTGTTATCTGAAGCACATCACTTAATGTGCAACTATCATGTTGCTGCAAAGAGCTCAAATAAATTAATTCAAAGTTTCAAAAACAGGAAGAAAAAGAAAAGCCTGAAAAGGTTTGTTTTTAAAATCACCATATTTTTATTCAGATATAATGGCTCAGAAGTATGTGAGTGCCTCTGGTTTATTAATATTGCCGGTACGCCCTGATGCCCAAATCCTATTCTATCATCTGTGGGCTTAACAGAGAAAAAATATGTTAATCAGTGAATAAAATGAACTTTGGAATTTTTTCTTACTTTATTTTATTCCAATAGTTGAATTCCATGATCAATTTCAAACAATTTAATTCTGTTAAAAAAAAAAGAGAAAAAAAATCAGTGTATCACCATCAACTACTCTTTCCCAAACGTGAAAATGGGATCTTGCAACCATTTCTACTGCAGAAAAACTCAGCTAATTGGCTGCTCACAATCAAAATACCTACCTTTGCTTTTGGTGGCCTGGAGATATTAGGCATTTCTGTATAAATGAGTGGTTTATATCACTTGAAATATTTGTTCCTTTAGTTAATGGTCTACAGATTGACTGATGGTTTGTATCTTTGACAGACACCTCACCCATAACTTTTACATTTTGTAAAATTTGTATGTTGTGCAGAACTTTCAGATATTCTCTGTAAATTATGTGAAACATGATGTATATGCCATCATTATCCCAAATGCTCCTCTTAATTGCTTTCTTGTACTGGCTTGGGACAACTTTCCAGAGTAAACTCCTCTCTTGGCACTCTCACTGTGCTATAAAATCACTTACACATGAGTTGAGTGGCAAGAAATAGCACAAAGTGTTTATCTAACTAAAGGTAGGTGCCAATCATGCTTAACCACTCATGATTCAAAATGAACATCCCGACATCAGCAGAGATTATATTTGCAGATGCAATAGCCCAGAAACCATTCTGTCAGAACAGGACTCACATTCCTATGAGCAGTAGCTGGTATTTATTGATTCTACTGATTAAAAGAGCTGGTAATTAAGCTAAAAGAGCAGTATGTTATTTTCATTATTAAATCTAACAAATCTCCATTAGACTTTCAAACTCATTTGTTGGCCATATAATTTCTTTCATCAATGAATTCCAAATGTCCTGGCTCTTACACCTCATAGGTCTTTTAGAAGTTTACCATTATATGCACATTAAAAGACCATGGCATTACAGCATAAATTCAGATAGTCTTTCTGAAATAAGCACTAAAATCTGAGAGTTTGATAATGAAATTTCCCTCCTTTTCTTTTGAATCACCCGGAACATCATTAAATTAATTTTCTACCAGATTTTTTTAAGGAAGAATGGCACTTATGACATTCTAATGAGCTGCTTCCTAATTAAAACCAGCCATTAGAGAGAAAGGTAATTCCTTTCACTGAGTATTTTAAATAATCAAATGATGCACACCAAGACACTGAACTGCATTGCATTGCATTTGATGTTAGACCTGACCTGAGCTCTCATGGCAGAATGTTCCTGCTGATAGGTATTGAGAAGTCCTTTGAATATTGGGTTTCACTACTGAGACAAACAGTTCTCAGCAACTTCAGGTTATCTTATTATTTCAAATGTGTTAGTAGAATGGAGTCATAAGTGTTACCAACATAATTCATAGGAATGCTGTGAAAGCCATTGCAAGTCACTAATCAGTAGTGCACTTTTCATATCAATTCAGCACAATGTAATATTCCTTCTCTTTAATGGCTTTGAAGATTTTTCCCGTTTGTGTATAAAGATGACTGAGTGAGATTTGCTTCATATATTTTAAAATTTCAGTGTATTTGTGCTGTATCTTGTTCCTCCTGAGGTACAGGAAGTAACCCCATGTACATAAAAATAGAGTGACAAAGCAAGCAGTGGATTTACACAGACAGTTTTTCCTCTGACAGCAGCAAGTCCAGTCCTGGAAAAAACAGCACCCCAATAATGTTGTATGAATAAACTGCTCATACACTGTCAGTTTACCTCTGTGGGTAGAGTGAGATGTGGACAGGAAGAAGCATGGGATAGAGCAGGTTGCCCATGTGCCTCATCCTAAGGCACTGTTGGTAAGCTGAACTGGAACAGCTGAACTTCAAGAGCGACTAAAAAGGATATTACTTGAGATGAAAGATTAGTTTCTGGAACAGTGCAGATAAATATGGAGAAGAGCTGGTAGGGGATCAGAACTCCCTTAACAAGGAATAGGTTTGTTCTGGGAGAGGTGGCAATTATGATGATTTAATGGCCAAGATTAGTGATAATGAATTGTGAGCACTTCACTTTTAATGAAGGGATTGATTCTCTGAGTTGGCACTGTCCCTGAAATAGGGTGTTCTGAATTGAAGCAGGAGTTGGTTGGAAAATGAGATTGGTTTGAAATTGCTTGAATTCTTGTCTTTCAAAGTTCATAATTAACATAAAACTGCCCAGTGTGCTGATTTAGTAAAAGCAGTTTGTTATGAACTTAATGTGGCATTTTGAAAATGGTATTTCTCACTAGTCTGGCTTCAGGAAATAAACATTCAGTTAGCAATGTCTCTTTCTTCTGTTTTGTACTATGCATCATTTTGGCACTTGTCAAATAACAATTGGCATGACTGTGAAAAAGGGGAGAAATGGCATGTCCTAGAAAATGTTGTCATTTGTAATTCCCCAAAGTGACAAAATTCAGGTTTTGGCCCACTATCTCAAAATGCAGGAGCCGAGAATGAAACAAAACCGATCAATAGTTTCTTGTGAATTACTGGTCAAATACACACAAATTTCTGTTGGGAATCAAAATAAATAAATACCCAGTACTGTATAATTATATATCAGAAAAGTAACAAAAACCAGAATTGCGAATTTATCACTTGTTTAAAAGCATTTTGGTAATTTTCTTCTTACTCAGTACAATTAAATGCCAAACACAATGGCTAATCTACTTGATACAGATGAAATTAACTATCTAAAGCACTATTTTATTGCCTCCCAAATCTTAAGTCTGGATAAATAGAAAAATAAGACTTACTCTAGCTGGGAAGAAAGTGCACATCTCAGAATATTTGAAAAATTCAAATGTACATGTCAGCAGATCTGACAAATGTATAAGCAGACCATCAATGCAAAGAATTTGCTACAGAGAATTTAGTTATACCACTGATGTGGAAAATGGCTGGGGATTTGAAGAAAGTATGAACACATAACTTTCCCAGCTGTCAAACTGGTGATCTGGAAATATTTAGTTAGAGGTGTCCACTGGCCTTTTTGTGTGCTCCCTGATGAAACCCTGGTGTATCAGAGGGCTTCCTTCCTGCCTTTTAAATATTGATTTCGTACACAATTTATGACATTTTCATGGAGACCAAACTTCAATACTGCTGGTACCTTGGAGTCTTATGCTGCCATCAGCTGATTGTGCAGTTTTCACTCTACTAACGTTTCACTAAATGCTAATGTTCTACTGTTCCCTTTCCCATTCCCACTAGATCATCATTTTGAGAACTGTCACCAGTTCTCTGCATCGGCAGTGCCAATAACAAAGCAAGTTAGTTGTAATAGTGTCAAAGAAACAAAAAATTAGTTTATCCTTCCTTATAGGTGTCTAAACAGATATTTTAAATGAACATTTTTTCCTTCTGTAGTAATTGCTTTGATTGTTTTATTGGAATTTTGTGCAATGGGTGTGAATATGAGGCGTATTTTTATTAATAATGATTTTTCTTCCATATTGTGAGGGAAGACTTTAGGCTGTGAGATAAGGTGAATTACAGTCTAGCATTTGGGCAAATAATTATATTAGCCCCTTTCTGTTCTTTATATTATTCCCTTGATGACTTATTTGAGGTGAATTTGTATCTCATGCTCTGCTCTTATCTTTCTGAGCCCAGACTGTCATCACATACACCTTACTACAGGTGTCATGTTACAGATGAGATCACTTTTGAGCTATTCTGATTAAACAGTGTTCTTCTATCCTCATTTACTAAGTAAGAAAGTGCCACTCAGTTATACACAAAAAGTAATGGGCTTTGTTTTGAAAGACTTGCCTCCCAGCAGGTGAGAAAACTTGCTGAAAGGTACCGGTTTGGATCTGTCTTTCTACATGAACTAATGCAAACAGTCAGGTCACTGCTCAGTGATTAAGTTAGAGATGGTTCACAGGAAAACTATTTGTCTGGATGTGATTTGGTGCAGAGCCAAAATGGAATGGAGATGCTTTAGCGCTGAGTAGCACAATATAAATCTCAACAAGCAGAGCCCTGGGGTGGGAATCTTGGGACCCTTGTTAAGGCCAACAGGGAAAGGAAAGGAGAGCATGATCTGGAGTTCACAGGCTGGATGTGTAAGACCAGCTGAGCAGTGTCATGGTGAGACTGCTCTCCTCTATAATGGCAACTGGAGTCCCTTCTCAGAAGTGAAACAGGGAAACAGGGATAACCAGGTCTTTTTTAATGGCAGTGGTCCATGCGGCATTTGTTCTCCCTCTTCTATGTAAGAAGCTGGTGAGTAAAGATGAGGAAATTTCATATTGATTTCCTCATAAACATCCATTTGAAACAGACTGTTCCATCTCTAACCAATGCTGACTGATTGCTCCTCCACTGGGAAGCCAGGCTCAGAAGTCTCTGACCTGGGGATCTGGCCAGGCACAGCAGAAGAGCTGTGCTCTCATTGAAATGGGATGCTCTTGATAAAAAGCAGAGCAGTGACAGTAGGCCAGTGTTTGCCATGTCCATGGTTACAAACCACCTCTTCCTTTCTTCCTTTTCATTTCTGTTTTGCAGAGCAGCCACACCTACATTTTGCATTCTAATTTGCTTTTCTGAGGCAGAACCAGAAACCAGAACCATAGGCTGACAGCCTCAATAGGATGTGCAGGATGTTCTGCACTCATCATTTTCTCCTTGCTACAAGTCTGTGAGGATGCTGAATATTGTCATCATTACAAAAGAGAGGAGAGATTACAGACAGATCACTGGTCTAGAGCTCAGGAGTGTAGATAGGTGCTTCCATACTTTCACGAAGATTGATAAACTTATAGATAGGATGAACTTTTAGTTATAAATAATTTCCTGGGTTTTTTCTGCATATTGAAAGATGTGGCCTGAGAATTACAGATGAATGTGAGACCAAGAAAGAAATTAAGATTTTGTCCTTCCAGTTTTGTTTGTAGGCAGTTACCCATCTTCATTCTCAGAATTTCAGCTTTCTTGACTGTTTCTGCTGTATTAGTGAATCTGTACTCAAGGCTGTAGTTAACATACGCATTCACAAAGGATGATTTCTGCAGTATCTGCCTCCTTCTGTCAGAATATAAATTTGCAGCTTCAGTCTACACATTTGTATGCTAAGAGTATTTTTCCACTCTCATTTGCTGTAGTGTATAAATTGCCATCAGCCTCTATTAGAAGCTTAGTTAATGTGTACAACAAAACTGTGATTCTTTCTTGGTCCAGGCCCCACCCCAAATGTTTTTCAGTCTCATTCTAGCTTATTAAAGGAATATATTGTTTCCATTGTCGCATCCAATTCAGCTACAGCAGCCAGCCTTAGCACCAAGAGTTAGATCCACTGCAATTATTACTTCAAATTAAGACAAATACAACTTGGGGGGACAGTTTATAATGATTTTCTCTTAGCATGCAGTCACATAAATTTGCTGTTATTGAAGCTGGCTGAAACTTTTACAGAAAAATGAGAAGAAGCTCAATTAAAGTGCATCAAATGTTCTGAAGACCTATGTCAATTAAGATAGAATTTTGTTGGAATCCTGCCCTCTTGTCTTGCCTGGAGGACTGTTAGACAGCTAGACTTGTGACTCCTTTGCTACTGGAAAAATGAAAAGAAGAAGAATGTGAAGAAGAACGAGCTCCCCTGTTGGCTTTCTGTCTCCTTTCCCCATGTGCAGGCTGCTGGATTGCTTGAGCTGGAAGACCTACACCCACCGTGGGGTTTGGACTGTCCCACTCTGAAGCTGTCATGTCACCCAACTGGTGCCTCTCCTGCACCTCATGGGAACAAGAACCATAGCAGCACAGAAGCTTGGAAGGTCCTGCTGCAAGTTTTCTTCAGGAAACACCCAAAGCTAATGCTTGGGTTACCATATGCCCAAAACCCTTTCCACCTCTCACCTTGTATCTTGACTTAATAATAAATTTAAAAAAACAAAACTCTTGTACTCTGGCTGGGGTTGCATTTTTCCCAGCTTTTTCAGTGTTTGGGCACAAGATTAAAAACAAAAAGAAGGTATAAAAATTTTCATGGATGTTTTAAGCATCAGTGAACCAAATTTTGAAGGACAGTTGCTTAAATTTCCTTTCCCCTTCTGTCTTATTTATAAAGAAACAGGTTAAGAGTGACTCAGGGTAAGACAAGACAAGACATACTTGTACTGAGGCAGGACAGGTCAGGAAAGGAAACAACATTCCAATCCTCCTACTGAGCCACTGGAAAAAGCAACTGCCCAACCATTTGCTCATCAATACAGAGAAAGGACAGTAACTCTTCAGCTGCAGATTCGAGCATCCCCAACAGTTGCATCCAATTCATTCCCTGTCTCACCTTCTTGACCAATAGCACAGCCTGTCTCTGGCAGGTGGCCTGCAGGAATGCAGGACATACAGACAGAAAAGTCTTCCTGATAAACACCAGTAAGTCCATTTATAGCTATTCCATTAATTTCTGCTGCATTTTGTTGCATTCCTAATATATAAATATTGACTCAAGAAGCCTTACATGTGGAAGCTGGGAAGTAGTGCACGCATGTTGCTTTCCTTCATATCTGCTTCTGTTTTCATCTGTAGAAAAGACGCCTGATGACAAAGGGTCTGGGTGCAGCCCTAAATTTAGTTCATGATCCCTCTTTGGTGCAATGTTGCTTTTGAAGGTTATCTTCTTTGCTGTCATTAGGGTTTCTCACTGTTTCCTGACAGTTTGACATGCCCCTCCTCTCTGCAACTCTATTAAGCTAAGCACTGTTACCACAAATAATATGACTATGCCATGGTAAATTTTAAAAAAGAGAAAAGGAAACATTGAAGGCTTCACAGAAAATTTTGCAGAATAATTTAAATGTCTGGCATGAGATAAAATGATAGTAGTTGACAACTGATGATCCTTCTATGAGACTCTCTGAATCAACTTGATAAACTCAACTGTAAATTAGAAAGGCAAGAGTTATCTCAGTTTTATAATAAATCTTAACATTTATTGTGACTATAATTGGAATTGAAAAAACAAGATGCTGAATCTAAGAGTGGCAATAAGATCTGATTATTCATTTTCTAAAATAAAATTCTGCCATGACAAAAATATTGCTCATTGGGAGCAGTAACAATGAATAAAGAAGAGTGAATCATTGACAGTTCCCAGAAAATTTAAACAAAGAGAAAACAGGCAGAATTAGAGTTTGGGGATTTTTTTTTTCACATGATGAGATCATAAAATCCCATTCCTGGGCAAGAAACACATCCGCCCTGACGGGTATATTTGTGCCAGGTACTCTGCCTGGAGAACACTGAAAGGAAGACCTAGGCTAGCACTGACTGCTGTTCCCCAGGATGACTTGAACTACCACATAGTGCGCTGGTTTACTTGGATGTGGTTAACTCATGGATAAAGTAAAGCAGTAAAAGGTTTTTTTCCTTTTTTATTTCTTTAGAGATATAGTTTTACCCAGGCTCTGAGGACTGTATCAAACGACTTTTGTATCTGCTAAGAACATGAAAGAATTTTCCTAACATATCATTCACAGAGCTGTGCATTTCAGAAAACAAAAAGACCCAAAATATCTACCAAGGGAAGATGTTTCACTTCTCAAACTAAGAAAAGGAGGGGACATACACATGTGGCACATGCTGCAAATACAAATGGAAGCCTCATTGCCTCTTATGGCAATGAGCTTGGCACAAGAACTTCCATGAAACAGAACACTAAGAATCCTGAGTTTTGGTTATCTGGTTGCTTGTATTCAAATTAATCTAGGGTAAAAGGTTGCCAGCTGAGAAATAACCATAGATACATCCCGGTCTGAATCCTTACACTGATGTGAGCCAATGCAGGTTACTCTGACCAGCTGTGTTACTGACCACTACAGTACATATAGCAACTCAATCGGTTATCATTATGTGGGAGTAAAATGAGTTAAACAGTGTAGATTTTTGAGCAGCTTTTCTTCCTTATGTTTCACTGATATGCTGGTATTAATGTAGAGACAGCAATATAAAAAGATTTAAAAAGAAAAAGTACAGGAAAATTGCCTGTGGTTATTTAATTCACTTATTTCTGTCACTGCCTTAAAGAATCCCCTTCTGACTTCAGGAGCCCTAAACTGTAGGGCTGCTCGCTCTTTCCTTGTCTTCTTGAAGACCTGTTCTTGATAACAGGATGCTGTCATTTAAGTGAAATTGAACATTAACAAAAAGCTTCCTCAGATGGGGTTGAGTAACACAGAGAGAAAATTAGGGAAGTTTTAATTATTTGTTTTTCTCCTGGATTATACATCATAACCTGTTGCATTTGCAACTTAATACCTTTCTTCCCTTTTTAATGTGGATAGATGAAGGTCTGTCTTCCTGGAGCTAAATGTAAAATCAATTAAGTGATCAGATGCACCACAGTTAAGGAAGGAGCTCAGCACTTGTAAGACCAGTATAAGTCAGAAATGCTATTTGCCTTTGCTGATTAAACAAAAAATGTTCACTGACAGTCATATTTATCAACCCTTTTGTAGCAGTCAAAATGTGCATGCTAATGGGTCTTCCCAAAACAGAAAAGACAGGCTCTAGAGGACTGAATTCTTCACAGCTCACTTCTCTTCAGACATCAGCCTCATCTCCTTGGGCTACCTCTGTAATTAGCAGGAAAAAGGGAATCTCTAGAGAACAGTTAGCACACCTATGAGCAGGACCATCTGCTTATTACACTGTAATCATAGAGAAACTACTTTTCTTACCCAAAGCACATTAATAATGTGCCTGAAGGTAGTCTGGGCAAAACTAGATCTAAGAAACTTAATTCTAGTAAGTTGTTGAGTTCTTGCCCAGTTGGATTTTCAAGGTTTCTCTTAGATTTGGTGTATGGATGAGAAACAACAGTAAAAAGAAAGGTAAATTCAGGTATACTCATGCTCCTTGGGGAATCACTTAAATTACACTACTGTCATAAGTTCCTTCCAGAAAAATTGCTTTTGCATGGAAATTGATTTTGATAAGGAAATTTTTGTGGGGAAAAAATTATCTTTAAGTTGAAACTGAAAACAGCTGTCTGTCCTCATTTAAAATGATAGAGACAATAAGGTTAATTTGCTCTTCACTACATCCTTCACATTACTATTCAGATTTTTGCTTCATCTTTCGTGTCTGGAAAGTTTGCAAAATAACTTGTATGCCAATTAAGAGGGTAGGTCTAGTAAAGTTTTGACAGGGTGAGCAGTGTTTCAGTTCATCTTGTTTATTTTAATATTTTAGAAGTGTCCGCAATTTAGAAACATTAAGAGGTACATCATGCTAAGAGGAATGTCTGAAAATGTTAGTAGGCATCTACATGTGGTGGAAAGCACTATGCTTCAACACTTCAGTTTTAAATTAACTACTTTATTGACAGAAAATAGGAGAGGCTTCTTGAGTGAAACCTTTTGAGTGTCTGGTTTTATTCACCAGGAATATATTGGAGTTTCTCTGGGAAACTGGGTGAAAAGTGTTTGTATATTTCTAACAAAACCAAAATATGATGAACCATTTATTGCAGCGAGAGAAATTTTAATTTACAGTGAAGTCAGGAAGACAGAAGGGTATGATTGTAAATCTGTCCAACTCCAGTGAGACAACTGGCTACTGAAGGTGTATGCGTGCAAGGAAAGATTGACCTGCCTTTTTCAGGTTATATACAAGGAAATATGAAGGGATTTGTGTAGCTCAGTGGGAAATCTTGTTCATTCCTCAATAAATGAAATAGAAAGATACTGTTTTAAGCCTCACAACCCACACAGGGTGCCTCACACACACAGATACACATACATAATCACTACGGTGTCTAAGGTTATACACAGTGAAGATTTATACCTATTCTTAACTTCAATTTGTAGTTCATTTGTTGTTCATTCAGTGAGGCTTTTCATGTGCTGAAGGTTAAATTTTTTTATGATTGAAGCTTAATGGTGAGTGCTGCAACTTTGATGTTTCTTTGCATCATAAACCTGAAAAACAGACCCTCATGAAGTCGTCTCTAAAACAGAACACTGTTTGAAGTTAAAGACAGAGAGTTTGGAAGTCATTTGTTGTCATCTATCACAAGTTGGACGGCTGAACTTTGGGTTTCAACAAAGTATGAGTCCAGACCTGCAACGCTTTTTCCAGCAGCTGCTGTTGTCTCAGCACAACCTGCTATAAAACTTTGGGTTATTTGATCTGTCTGAAATCCTTGTTTAGTAATTAGTCTTTATTGCTATAGATTTTGGAAACTACTTTTTTTTAAAAAATCTTCCACTAAATGAAGAATTTTGAACCTTAAATAATGAGGTTGTGAGAGAGGAAAGAGAAACAGAAGGAATTCTGCTTGAGAAAAACATCTGCTCAAATTCTGTTCTTCAATGCTCCTTCCATTGTATGTAGCCCCAGTTTGGATAGCCAGTTAGGTGCTGTAATGAAAAGACTTCAGAATCACAGAATTATTTAGAATGGAGGTGGCATCTTGAGTTTACCTAATCCAAACTCTGCTCAAGCAGAGTCACCTAAGGCAGGTTGCCCAGTTGGGATTTTAGTATCTCCTGAAATAAAGACTCTACAGCATCTCTGGGCAACCTGTTGCAAGGTTTGACAACTGTCACAGTGAAGTATTTTCTTGTGCTCAGATGGGATTCATGTGTTTCATTACCTCTTGTCCTGTCACTGGGCACCATCAAGAAGAATCTCTCTCCCTCTTCTTCATTTTTGCCCCTCAGGTATTTATACACCTTGATGAGATTCACCCTAAACCTTTTCTTCTCCAGGGTGAACAGTCACACCTCTCCTAACCTCTACGCATATGAAAAATGCACCATTTCTTTATTCACCTTTGTGACCCTGCACAGGACCCTTGCACTTGGAAGCCGACATCCGGATGCAATACTTCAGACATGGCTTCACCAGTGCTGAGAACAAACAAAGCATCAGCGCACTGGTGACCTGCTGGCAGAACTTTTTATAATGGAACTTAGGATGCTGTTGGCCTGCTTTGCTGCAAGGGTGCATTGCTGGCTTTTGGCCAACTTGGAGTTCATCAGGCACCCAAGATTCATTTCTGCAAAGCTGTTCTCCAGTCAGTTAGCTCCAGCAGGTACTGGTGCATGGAAATGTTCCTCCTCGTGTACATGTTTCACCTTGTTGAACTTCAGGAGATTCCCCTTTGTAAATCAGTGATGACAACTCCCATTTGCATTCTTGTACTTCTTGTGTTTGAAAACTATTTCCAGGATTAGTTACTTCTTCACCTTCTTAGGGATTGAGGTGAGTCTGACCAGTATATAATTCCCTGGATCTTTCTCACTCTTCTTTAGAATAGGAGTGACATTTGCTTTTCTCTAGTCTTCCAGCACCTCTCCAACTGCTGTGACCTTCCAAAGATATTTGGTAGAAATTAGGCAGCTTCCTCAGCATTCATGGGTGCAATCCATCAGGATCCAAGTATTTACCTATGTCCAGCTCATTTCAGTGCTCCCTAACCTGGTCATTCTCCACCTAGCGTCTTGCTCTGAGATTTCCTTGTTCTTGACATATCTTGCCAGATTTAACTGCAGGTCAGCAAGCAACCCTCTCTGCAAGATCAGATAGCAACTCTGTGTTCCTCCTGGGTCACCTGCCCCCACTTCCATGCCTTTTACACTTATTTTTTCTGTTTGAGTTCAGTTAGGATCTCCTTGCTCATCCATGTTGGCTTCCTACTTCCTTTGCTTGATTTTCTATTTATCAGAATGGAGCATATCAAGCATTGGAACAAACTGCCCAGGGAAGGTGTTGTGTAACCATCTCTGGATGTATTTAAAAGATATGTAGATGTGACTCTTAAGGGCATGGTTCAGTGGTGGACATGGCAGTGCTGAGTTAACTGTTGGGCTTGATGGTCTTAGAGGTCTTTTCCAGCCTAAAGGATTCTGTGATTCTATAATTTACAAATATATCAAGCTTTACAAGTTGCAGATGGAGCTTTGAACCTGCATCTCCAATGGGATCCATGTTTTCAGTCAATTATTCCCAATGAGCTTTTTCCTTGCCCACAATTTTCCTAAGAACCTACTTTTCTAGGTGAACTGTTTCCTGTACTGGTAGTGGGGCATTTGTTTGAGTAGTTTCCCTGAGTTCATCATATAAGCTGTCTGTTGCTTGCTTTAATTGGAAGTGTTTGAGACAAGCAGGGATCAAGAGAGACTAGTTGGCACTATACACATAAGTGCTACTGCTGTAGTGCCATGTGCATATGAAGTGCTATAAATTGGCAGTGATAATAACACAAAGTGATAATGAAGAACTTGGCGAACATTGGCCAAGTCACAGCACATCTCCAACACAGCTGAATGGATTTGGGAGGCTGCATTCAGATGAGAGGATCAAAAAAACCCAAGTGCCTTCTATGTATGCTCTAATTCACTCAACCAGAATAAAGATCTCGTGTGTAATTGTGATGTACCTATTTTAAAGGAGGCTATAAATAGAACAGGAGCTAGCGGAGGCTTTTCTTTAGTCCACTTAACAGAAGATATATGAAAGATAAAACACGTGGAAAAAAAACAGATGAAGAATGAAGCTTACTTTGGACTCAGAGAGTAAAACTGAGTGAAGGTGGTGAAAGCTGCCATGCTTTTTGTGATAGCAGAACAATTAAAATGAACTTTGATAATATTGCATCCAAGTCTGCTAAAAATCCTAAACAAATAGACTGAGAAATGAGCCTATTTTGCATTCATTTGCAAGTCTTACTTTATCAGTGGTCTAATAATATTTGAGAAAACACAGACTTTATCATGAGACTGTGCCATTAAGTCTACAAGTATATGAGCAAATGAGCCGGAAAAGTAATTAATTTTCTCCTGAAAAACAAATTATGAGAAAACACTTTTGGAGACAGACCACTTGGAAAAACAGAGCTCTTGATTCGTGGGAATAAAAATGTTGCCAGAGTAATAGTAATTGCTAGCAGTGTGTCTGTATGGCTTTTTTTTCTACTTTTGATTGTTCACAGTGTGCCACAAATTCATCCCCTTGGTCTGAAATTTTCTAGATCTTAAACAAGTGTTCGTGCAGGTTTCAACTAATGTCACTTACTGTCTCAAAAGTTACCTCCCACAGTGGTCTTCCTTGGAATCCAGCCCCTGTCTAGAAGATTTGAAGAAGTGTCATTGCTCCTGGATTAGAGAGCAGAGTTGGGACATGACACTGCTAAGCCAAGGAAGGCAACTAATTACAGTCTTCCATTACCCAAGGGTGTGGTAGTAGTGACATAAAGATGGCAACATCAATAGATGGAGAAAGACTCACATACACTAAAGGATGTTTGACAAAAGTGACAGTGCAGCCAGAGAAATACCCCCTGGATATGAGCAAAAAGTCTCTGCAAAACTAAATGAGTGGCTGGAACAATCTTTTTGAAGATTCTCATGTGTGATTCCCACCCTTGAAGATTTTCAAAAATGCCCTGAGCAAGATCCTGGGCAACCTGACCTAGTTTGAAATTAGACCTGCTTTGATCAGAAGGTTGGACTTGTCGAGCTCTGGAGAGCACTTCCATCCAAAATTATTCTATGTGTCTATCTTAATGTTCAGTGAACACTACTTAATCACAATGTAAAAGATCTCATATGACTGTGTGCCATATGCAAACTCTGGATCTAAGCTCTTTAACCCCAGTCTAGAGGAACAGAATACAGTAAGAACTCTTTCTTATTTATGTAGATGACCACCTACATTTCATCACATGGTTTCTCTACCATATTACAGAAGACACCATCATAAAGGACAAGGAAAATACCATAGTCTCATGGAATGTTTAGGGCTGGAAGGGGCCTTAATGGACATCTAGTTCCAATGGGCAAGGTCACCTTCCACTAGACCAGACAGCTGAAAGCCCCATCCAACCTGGACTTGCACCCTTCCAGGAATGGGGCATCCACAGCTTCTCTGGACAACCTGTTCCACTGCCTCTGAGTAAAGAATTCCTTCCTAGCATCTAATTTAAACCTGCCGCCTTTCATTGTCTACAGTTATTACCATAACCCACATCCCAAATGACCTCTTCCTCCCCTAGCATGTGCAAAATCAGAGGCAGAAGTAAAGAAACTTCTTTTAGGTAGAGCAAAGCATTGGTTGATTAGAGTCAGGTGAAAGAGTAAAAGTAAAGTTGCTCTAAAGCAAACCATCTCAAATGATCAGGACTCACAAAGAACTTAAACAGTTTAAAACAGCATTGATCAATAAACTATTTTTTGCATACCAAAATATAGTAATGAGGGGTTTTTTTTTATTAGCTGAAAGCAAAGTGCATAGTAAAACAATGAACAATAGTATTTTATGTTGCGTTTTGCTCTTACATGTTTAGTTCATTACAGTTCTTCACTGCCTGCCTGTGACATGGTTGTGTCTCTCACGATGAGCTGAGCCAAATGCTGTGACAGTGTATATGGGAATGATCATAGAATCATAATATGGCCTGGGTTGGAAGGAATCTCAAAGATCATCTTGTTCCAACCCCCCTGCTATGGACAGGGGTGCCTTTCACTAGATCAGGTTTCCCAGAGCCCCACCAAACCTGACCTTGAATGGGCCAGGAATGAGACATCCACAGCTTTTAGGGGCAACCTCCTCCAGGGCCTAACCACCCTTGCAGTAAAGAATTTCTTCCTTATGTCTAATATAAACCTACTCTCTGTCAGTTTAAAGCCTTTTCCTTTTTTCTTGTCACTACATGCTCTTGTAAATAGTCTCTCTCCATCTTTTTCCTAGGCTCCCTTCAAGTACTGGAAGGCTATAGTTAGGTAACCCCAAAACCTTCTCTCTTCCAGGCTGAACAATCCCAACCATCTTAGCCTTTCCTCACAGGAGAGGTGCTCCATCCCTCTAATCAATTTGGTGGCCCTTCTCCTCACTCCAACAGGTCGATGTCCTTCCTGTGCTGAGAAGCCCTGAGCTGGATGCAGCACTCCAGGTGAGGTCTCACCAGAGCAGAGTAGAGGGGCAGAACTGCCTCCCTCGACCTTCTGGCACCTCCTTTTTTGATGCAGCTCAGGATACAGTTGGCTTTTTGGGCTGTAAGTACATACTGCTGGCTCATGTCTAGCTGATTAATAGTTCCTTCTGAGATTGGAGAGGGTTTGTGATCTTCCCAACCTCCTGGAGGGAGTAAAAGACTTTTCCTCCATGTAAGGATAAATACTAAACTATCTCTAATGGATAAGCCTTGGCTGAATGGGGACTAACAATATTGGTTATATGAATATATACTATGCTAATAAACATGTCTCTGACATGTTTCTTACTATCTTTGTTGAGACAGAAATTTCAGTCATCTTTCAAGTTAATTTCAGTCTATTTTTTATTTAGGCATTTTTCTTAGCTGTCCTATTTGACCACATCAGAGCTAAATAGAATTTAAAAGGTATTTCAAAAAAAGCATAAGCAATTCTTTACAGAAGAACTTCTCTGTTCTCAAAAGTTTTCTTACAGAATTTTGAAAGATATTTTATATGTTTTTAGGAAAGATAGGAAAAATAAAGGAGGTGATTTGTTCTTAACAGCATTTGGAAATATGACTCTTGTCTTTCTGAGTTTGGAATTATATTTCCATTTCTTTCCAACAATAGACTTCTATTCAATATTTTGCAAGCAGAAATTTTAAATTCCAATATCTACTGCTTCTCCATTTTTCAAAAGAACAAAGAAATCTATTGAAACATAAGCAGAAAAGATATTATGAAGAAACATCTCCAATATACCTTCAAAATACTTGCATACTTGTATTTACAAAGTTCCTGAATGTTGAGGCTTTGTCTCTTGAAGCTTGTCCTTGGCTGGCAGAACACACAAACTCAACATTAATTTGATTGGCTTGGACACTCCATTTTATGAAATATGTAATTCAAAGGTCAGTATTTGCTATTCCCAGTCACAGTGAGACTGCTGAAAATAACAGCTTTCAGCACACCTTCTCAGCACGGGCAAGTTTCTAGTGACTTGATGGATGAATGATCAAAGTTGCTATTTTTGTCATCTATACTTACATGAACTTATATTATGCCTTTATTATATTCCACCATATCTATACAAGAGAGCTTTGGACTATTATTTTTCTTATCTGCTCCGCTGTTCAGTGTACAGTTCTTTGGCAGATGTCAAGTTATTCAAGCCTTTAAGTGACCTATTCTTTTTCAATATAGCAAGTCTTGGGTAAACCTATTGCTTAACATGTGCTTAACAGTAGATAAGGAGTATTCTATAACATAGTTGCACAAATTGTATTGTTAAAAAAAAACAAAGCAAGGCAAACATATCAAGAAATACTGGCACCAGGATCAGTAATTACACCTTCTACTTGTATCTTACTTGTAGGATAAAGCATTACCTTATATAATGATGATGCATAGTGCTTGTATTCCCATAAATTGATTCTGCAGTAATTGGCAATACCTTTGAATTATAGGTATGAAGTACTATGCTATATTTCAATGTCATACAGGTTTAATTTTTCTTTAGCAATCAAACCTTTCAATAAGGTATAATCTATACCTTTTAACTTTGACAATTTTTTTAGTTTTTAACATACGTTCTTACCACCTCCAAGCAGAGAATTCCTTAGGTATAGAAGCTGAAGTGGTGAATTTTGCAGTTGATTTTTTCCTACATATTCACACAAAACTAGTACACATTTTCCTGCAACCTGAAGCATACTACTTGTCACAAGATCCATACAGACTATCAATTCTTTTTTCTTTTTTATTTTTTGTGCTGTTTTTTGCTTCTTTCACGTAAATAAGTGTAAACAGTCTGCATGCTATACTTTTAAAGTGTTTTACTTTATCAATGAAAGAAAGAATGCTAATTTTCTATCCCAGAAAAATGTAAACCTTGTATATAAACTCTGCTTGTATAAATTACAAGCCAGTTAGACATGGAATCCTAATTATTTGGAACAATAATTTTAGCAATTTTGTTATTGTCACTTAGGTACTTGGTGACTTCTTTGTGCTGTGTCACACAGAGAGTTCAAAAGAGTTTTCTCTGCCCTCACACCCTTCAAAGACAAGCAGAAAAACTGGGAAAGCTCCCAGAGCAGGGCTTGTGCTGGAAGGGTGAGAGGGCACTGCAGCCGCGCAGTCACTTCCCTGTTTCAACCTTCCTCATCTGCATCTGCCTTTGCTGTTCCTTGTCTAGGCTTGCAAGTACTCTGCCTTGATCATTTCACTTCTCATTTCCTACAGATACTCTTAATAGCATTTTCCATTGTTCTCAATGCAGATGCAGTTTAGATGCATTCTTATTTTGTGCAAGTGGCAGAATCCAGTCTTGGTTCAGTACATGTATGATGTTCACTGGTCATCTTTATTATGCAAACACAGCTGTAGCATTGATTTCCTCTGTTTAACAATGTAGCAAGATGATTCCTTCAAATCAGGAGTCATGTAGAGCTATACATAACATAAAAGTCATTAACAATTTTCCTGGTAAAAATTTGTTTAATTTATGTGAAAGCCAAGCAGAATCAGCTATGGTAAATTGTAGCTTCACACTGGTTTTCGAGTAGAAAGCACTTCATTCAAAAGCTTGTCCTTAAGTAAAACTCCCAATTTTCAGCTTTGCTGACCTTCCAAAAACGGGTTCCCCAACCTTTTGGATCCACAGCTTATTGGCATAGTTTCCCATGAGATTGTTATAGCAGTTACAGCCCTCTAATTTACACTGTCCTGGGACATCTACATCTACACTGGGAAAATCTACAGTCACTAGCTGGCGTTTTATGTCCCTGAAAATTTACCAACTCCCTTTAATGCTACAAGGTGAAAACTGGAAAAGGATCATTCTTTGATTTGGTAATTAGGAGATAGGAAGAATCAATCATTTGTCATATTTGGTAGAAAGCAGAGGTGTCATCTGAATGTATGAACTGTGCATATCTTGCTTTAACTGATTACCTCAGGTTTGTGAATTTTGTTTAGGGGTTAATGATAAAATTTTTGTAATGTGTTTTTAATCTGTAAGTAATATATGAAATATCCATCATGTTGTCCTTTTCCCCAGGTAATACATATGAAATAAGAAATCTGGATACTGGGTGCCTCCTCTGGCAGGATTTCAATGAAAAATTGCCCCGGTCAACTAAAAAAAGTAATGAAAGGGGGGAAAATGATCTTAATAATTTATCCATAACTGCTTTTATAAAGAGATAGATACAAATAATAAATATAAATATGATATAAATGCAAAAATTAGATATTATTTAAACAAATATACAGATATAAATATAGAAACAGATATTACTTATTCAGAGTGCTTTGTTTAGATGTGTTTCCATGGAGGATTTTGTTCAATGGTAGTTTATCTTCCAGTCTGAAGATAATAAAAAATTCAATTCCCTATTGCTATGGGCATTATTATTTTATCTTAATTTGGAGAAAGATGATTCTAATGCATTAAAACTTTTCTTCAGCCAAGAGAAAGCAGAGTCTGAGTTTGTAGTTAGAACAGTGTTCCTATAACTGGGTCATGACACTTTTTAAGAAAAAAGCAAAAACTATTACTCCAAGTCATTTGCTCTTTCGTTTCAAGGGTCATTATAATTTTGTCTTTCAAGTACATTAATAATGTATTATTAGTATTCTATATCAAACAATTAATATTCAATATAAGTCACAATGTAGGTATTTCTGTAGGTAATTCTCAGTTACCTGATTAACATAAAAATCCCAACCTCTGAGTTTATTTCAAAAACCAATCAGCCCTTTTGTATGTCATTTTTCTTTGAGTAGATAAGAAGCTTACAAAAGTAAAATTACAGTGTTTACTCAAAAACTAATCTCCACTGGGCTGATTTGCCACCAGTCCCTCTCCAACCTGATAAAAAGACTCCTTTTTCCTGTGGCCAGTATTTCACTTGTTGTCAATTTTAATTCTTAGACCAATAAATCAAAAGCTGTCATTTCTTGAAATATTGAAAAAGCAAACATTAGCTGTACTTCTACATATATTCCTGTTTAATTTTGGTGGTGATGTTCTTGTTTTTGCTTTTGGTTTTTTTGTGGTTTCTTTTTTCCTTCTTTTTTGGTTGGTTTTGTTTGTTTGTTTTGGTGGTGGGGTTTTGTTTGGTTGGTTTGGTTGTTTGTTTTGTCTGTTTGGGTTCAAAATTCTTCTAGAGGTACAGTCACTTCTAGAAGCCTTGTAGCTCTGTCTGTAGGGATTGCACTTAACATGTTTACCTGAGAGGCAAGGCATAGTAGCAGGAGACCAATCATTCACTAACAAGTCTGACAAAACCCATCTGTTGTCATGACAGCCTGGATTCCCAGAGGTGCCAGAGTCCCTGAGAGTCCCAGGGCACTGAAGGGGTAGAGGTTGGTTGAACCCTGGAAGAAAACTTTATTTATCTCCAAAGTGTTCTTTGCTTCTCACTGAATATCTGTTCTCTGGTGGCTCCCAAGCTGGTTAGGTGTCTAGTCTGATCTAGTGTGGTTGCTCCTACTTTGTTATGGAGTGTGAGCAGTACTAACAAGGGACTCTCTGCATCTGGCTGTAGACATACTCTTCTATGCAAAGAGTATTAATTCCTGATGTAATGAAATGAGACACAGTAACAGCTCTTCCAGTTCAGCTTTTTGATCTCTTTTAAATCATTAACAATTCACAGATGCACTTGCCTGAGACATGACAAAGGACCACCACTCCCCATTCTCAAGCATAGGAAACCAGAGTGCTTCAGCAGAAGTACATGCTTGGAGTGAAAATACAGTTCCACCAAATGTTAGCATTCACCTGGCTGTGAACAGATTTCACATTTGTTTCAGGATAATTCTGATGAGACTTTTGTCTAGACTGAACATTCGTGGGTACTCTTTGAAACACACAATTTACCCTGGAAAAGGGAATAGTCATTGAATTTAAAAGCAAGTTCATAGCAGTCACTATTTACCCTGCCTTCACCCTCTGCCTGAAATAATGATTGAGGACATTTATATCTCAAGATTAGAGTTGCTTCAGTTGCATTTCTGTTGATATATAATCATATGATTTTAGACACCAGAAGTGCTCTTTAGTCCCAGACTAGACACAGTAGTTCACTTATCATTTAAGTAGCGTTTTCAATCTGAAAATTTAATTTTGGATTTTTTTTAAGCATAAAAAGAAACCAAACAAAATCTACACTTTACTCAAACAGTAACTGAAGGAAAAAAATAACATTTCTAAGAGGGTAGTGAGTCACTGGAACAGGGTCCATAGAGAAACTGCAGATGTCCCATGCTAGAAAAGGTTCAAGACCAGGTTGGATGGGATTTGAACAACCTGTTCTAGTGGAAGGTGCTCCTGCCTACAAGAAGGGGATTGAAACTAGATGATCTTTAAGATCCCTTCCAACCCAAGCCATTCTACGATGGTTATTGTGCTCAGCTCAGTGCTACAACTTCTCCACTTAAAACAACAGCAGCATAAAAAAAAATATTCTTAAATATAACTACGTATTTAAGCTTTGCTTCTGCAATTACTCCAGACTCAGTAATGCACAGTATTTGGGAGAATTTGACTATAATTGAAGCCTTCTGTTTTTTTGAGTGTGTGTGTCTCTGTGTTACAAAATTCTATATCTCTAGAGGTGAGCAGCCACGATGTGCTGCCTATTTTACTGTCTTGCTTCAGAGGTTTGACTTATTGAGAAGTAAGCTTAATGCAAATAAAATGACTTTCCCCTCCTGGCATTTGGCAGTCAGACAGAAATGCGACAGCAGAGCAGAATACTTAGAGACATTCGCTCCTCAGAACTGTGTTCAGAAAGAATAGCAAGCATTTAAATTCAAAATGAACCATCTGTGACAACCCCTAAGCAGTGCCTCATTTCAGTAGAGTGCAAGCCTGAGAATGAAAGTGAAACTGTACATAACTGTCAATTAAAATAATCTAATATAGACTTTTCTGCCTTTGGGGAGAGGGTGGGCACAGATTTTATGGAAGCCCACTCTTTTTCATTTCCTTAGCCTAAGTTTTACAGTTCAGGAGAACTGAATCACATCTGTAGCCAACATACATTACACACCTCATGGGGGAAAAGGTGCTGGAAAAGACACTGTCATTGTTGATCACCTCTCAGCAGTTCGTATCCACAACTGGTATAAGATAATATAACTTCATATCTGAATTAATTCTAAAACAATACCCAAGAAAAGAGTGATTTCACATCAGAAATAAGGTATGCACCATTCCCCATTTGGGAAAAGTACTGTATCTTAGGCAGTTGTATTCCAAAATGAAATCCAGAGAGTTTCTGTCAGTTCACTCAGACCAGAAACAAACAGAGCAATGGCAGCGTAGCCAAGGTAAGCAGAAACACATGGAAATTCCTGCTTGCCCAAGCACTGTATATTTATATATACACTATATATTGGCTGGCAATGCCTTTGAATTTACAGGATTTAAATCAAATCAGAATTGGGTCCCCAGAGTATTCAGCAGGCAGTTCTGGGAAAGTGTCCAGAAGAATTCATTTAGTAAGCATGAAGATTCTGTCATTTTATAAGGTATGAGTTGCTGACTGAAAAAAAATAAATGTATTGTTAGGCATTAAAATTACAGTTTTATTTCTTATTGAATTTGGAGCTACGCTGCAAGCTGTAAAAAACACCCAGCTAATAGAACAGGGTGTGTACTTACTGAACCTGGAAAATGCCCCTGGGACAGCAGCTCTTGATGCTACCAGGATACTTTCCATAGTCACTGAACTATAGTTGGATGTGTGTGAATACCAAGTGTGTTTCAAGGCCTTCCATTTTATTGTTACTATTTTGTAAGCCATTTTGTCAACTGAATGAGTATGTGGCTATTTAAAAATGTAAAAACTTGAAAGATATTTTAAATACTGTTTTATCAACATTCAGATGTGTTAATATATGGTTAAAATAAGACAGTAATATCGCAGCAGTTCAAGCTCTACTTGCCTTCATATCCTGGTTTCACCTGTGATAAAATCAGTTTTCTTCTTAGTAGAACAGTGTTGTGCTTTGAATTCAGTATGAAAATAATGTTGTTAACACAGGGATGTTGTGTCTGGTGCTCAGTAGCGCTTATCCTAAGGCAATGACTTCCCAGTGGCTTGTGCTCTGCCAGTGAGGAGCTTCACAAAGGGAGCAGCGTGGCTGGGACAGCTGACTCAAACTGGCCAAAGGGACATTCCACACCATAGAGCATCATGCTCACTATAAACTGGGGGGATTTGGATGGGAAGGGCTGGTGGCTGCTGGGGGGCAGGTTTGGTATTGGTCAGGGGGTGGTGAGCAACGGAGTTGCACATTGCTTGTTTTTCTTGGGTTTTATTTCTCTCTCTCCTTTTCATTACAATTATTATTACTATCATTAGTACTATTAGTACTATTGCTATGTTTTATTTTGTTCCTATTATATACTTATCTCATCCCACAAGTCTTAACTTTCTTCTGATTGTCGTCCCCAATCCACTGGGGATAGGTGGAGTGAGCGAGCATCTGCATGGTACTTAGTTGTCACTGAGATTAAACCACGACTCTTAAATATGCAGCGTCCCACCACAACCAAAGTCTGGTTGCAGAATTGGACCACATCTGTGAGAATGCCTTTCTGTGTATGCTTTTTGAGCAAATCATGGTCTTGCCATGAACAGATCTGCCTAATGAGAACCACCCCAAGGCATGACTGTGACTACGCCAGCAACCCTGAGATTTCAGCTGTAACTCTTTCTTCCAGGTATTCCTTTCAAGATGAAGAAGACATGTTTATGGTGGTTGATCTCTTACTTGGAGGAGACCTGCGCTACCATTTGCAGCAGAATGTCCACTTCAATGAAGGAACTGTTAAGCTGTACATTTGTGAGCTGGCGCTTTCCTTGGATTATTTGCAGAGATACCACATCATTCACAGGTCAGTGAATTTCATTTGAGTGACAGGCTGCTTGTTTTTGTCAGAGTAGAGGAATTTTATCACGTATCTGATTACCTGGTTCTGTTTATTCAAAACCTCTGAAAAATTTCTATTGCTACCCAAGGGTGGAAATTGGCTCTGAAAAAGAAGTTTTTATAGTGTTTTCTTGCTGTTCACAGCCATTCAGTGGCCTTGTATATTTCTCATACTACTCTTTTCTTGTTCTGCTCTCATACAATGATATATGTTTCTAACCATGATCTTTTAACACTAAATACCACCCATAACAGGGTGCTTTTAATTATTTATCTTTTTTTTTTTTATTATTTTTCATTGCCCCAAGGTTCTGAATACAAAATCATTGTAATCCAGTACAAGAGCTTCACACAACAACATCAGGGGGTGGTCATAGAACCGAAGGCTAAGAATAATTTGCTTACTTGCAGAATCTGCATGAAGGTCAGGAGGAAGAGAGGTGGGGATATAGGAGTATATAGTACAAATCAATTGGGACAATGGTCGATGGTGCATCCTTTTTGGACTTTTTGTATTACAAAAATCTGTTATTTTTTCTGCCTTACAGTTGCAATCATAGTATTCATTTCAAAAAAGGTGTCAAGAATCAGGGTCTGTTTGTTTTCCTTAAACACTTTGGCATTTAACTGAAGCAGCAGGGATAACTTCTCTTTTTATGTTAACACAGCAACTGTGAAATTATAAAACTATGGGCGTATTTTACTCTTTCTAGGATGAATTCAGGGTTATCCTTCCTGATTTAGAGTAGTCTGAATACAAAAACAATTGATTTTGTGTGTTACCAAAGCTGGATATGACTTTTAGAGACCAAACTAAACTAAGTTGTGCCATAGATCTTCCAGTGTCAACTATAAACAAGTGTCTTCAAATATATTACTTGAGAGTTTTCATCCCATCCACCTAACAGAGCTGCTTCATGGTTTTGTAATAAAGATCAAATAAAAAGCATGATCTGACTTTCTGAAGAGGGATGGTCTGTATGAAATCTCTCTGATCAGAGATGCAATGGTAGGTGGGTATTCTGTGTGACTGAAACTGCACAAGACTAAATTCCAGAAAACATTGCAACACTTGTTTTGCTTGCACTTTAAACTCCAGCAAATATTGCAATCAAATTCTGGAATTTTGTATCCTTATTACACTCTTATTATTTTTATGCATTTCCATGTATTCTGCATAAATTTCTTTTCTTAGTGACTATTTTGAAAGTGGAGCTCAGAATTTCAGCTGATGTTTTTTTTTCTAATGCTCTAAGGAATGTTCTTGGTGAAAAGCAAATTGATGAGCATTTTTCTCACCTACATATTAATGTTGAGGCATTTTATGCAAATAGGCTGGCAAACATTTGTGAGACAATCCAGTTTGTAATCCAAACTTGTATTTTACTAGAAGCCTGTGGCTTAAAAATGTTTCATAGAAAAGCTTGTGAAAGATAGCAGATGTCTTGAAAGAATGAAGGATAGGATTGAAGTCATTGTGGTTGTTCATAGTTTTTGTGACAGTGTCTGCCTTATCATGGTCCCACCATGAAATTCGGGAAAACATTTTGATCTCTTCTGAATTGATCAAGACAAGCAAGCACCTGACTTGAACTTGTTCTTTTGCTCAGATTGTAGTGACTTCAATACTTGCTGATTTTCACTGAGGCAGGGGAAGGCATGAGGGTCTGGAGCTGGTTGTTGGTTCTATTTGGGGGCAAATTCTGGCATTTTGGTTCTGCTTTCAAGCTACACCAAAAGTTTTGACAGAAAGAGATGTGTCAAAATACCTGTCAGCCTGTGGTGGATCTTCCTGGCTGGTTAAGTAGGATTGTTGTTTGGGGTATAAAGGATCTGGTTCAGGACTCTGCTGTGTTACAGAAGAGATGTTTATTTTGAGGCTGGCAGACCTGAGATCTGAGCACATCTGTCCCACTTCACTGCTTACTGCCCAAATCACCCAACTGTGGCACAAGGAGGTTTTTGCCTCATCTGCCCACGAATTACCACAAGATCCCATGTGATCCACATGCCAGTGCACGAGTTATTTAGCCCAGAACATGCTGCCTTCTATCTAGCCACCAACTGGAACAGCAGTCTGTGGGATGGGTCTTCTGCTTCCTTAACTCTCTGTAGCATATCTGGCATCAAGTGCACAGTGCTGATTTAAATTGGTTCAGGAGCAGAGCCAGCAGTGATGCACAGTGAGGAGACATCTAGCCATTACTTTATCACTGCAAACACACCATCTCATTCAGAGATGAGATCAGTGAGCTGGTTGGTGTTTATTCTTTGTGGTAATACACCTCAGCAATATCATTGCTACCAAGTGTTTCCAGTCAGCATTCACATGCTAACCTACATAACTGAATTAGGTCTTCCATTTTAGAATGAATGCCTTGGCAGCAAAGGGAAAAAAAAGGTTAGTGAGTCAGAGGGGCATTGAGAGAGCCCCCTACTAAATTTTGACTGGGTTACAATGAAAGAATAGTCTAATGATTCATCAGACTGGGTAGATGGATTTTCAAATTAGAGTATTATAAAGACCTGAATATATGGTATGTGAAACAGGAGCCTAACTCCTAATATTGACAGATGTCTATGAAAAGTGTTCAGGTTTCTATTACTATTGCTTCTGGCAATGCGACAGAATGATTTTTTCTAGACTAACCTGTGGCCCCAGGAGCTTGCTACAAAAGGAAGTGATAATGAAGGGGACAAGAATTATCAGGCATGTATGAATGGATGCAGAAATGTACAGACCAGTACTATGGCATTCCCCTTGGAAACACCTTGCAACACTGTGTTTGCTGATGTGCTTAGTGGTGTGTACTTTAAATGCGGCAATCATTTCAGCAATAGAGCTGTTGCTACAGCAGGGACAAATTTACCCATAAAAAGTATGAAATACGTGTTCGTGTGTGTTTATAAAACTAGTCATTTTTATTAATCACATCCATGTGTATAAAATCCATATTTGTCATGCACAGTCCTGCAATAGTGAGTTTATTTACTATGGCACAATAATGAATGCTGCACTGTGTCTAACAGCTCTATTGTAAATGTTTTCATTTACACAGATGTTTGGCTGGAATGATAAAAACTTTAAAAAGAAAAGCTAAAGTTTCAAGCTATTATTTGAACACTATTCTGGGAAAATTCTTGACTTACACAACAGCTAACTTAATATTGAGATTGTTGGTCACAGGTAATAAATAGAAAACCTTATTTTCTCACAGCCCTGCTGTAATTATATTTTATCCACACTACTTGCATGGAAAAATAATTCTTTGAAAGCTGGATGAACAGTGTTTATTATACACGCTTGGATCCCAGTACACACAAGAAAGACTTCTGACAATATACATGGCCTCACACATTCTCAAATGTTGGATCAAATCCGACATTCTGCCGTTTCAAGACGGTATGACTAAACACATTCTTTCCAGAACTGCTTGTATAATACCAGTGAATAATGTGTTGGACAAAAGTTTTCCTATCAAAGGCTGAATAAACTTATTTCAGCCATGAGTAACTCAACCTCCTCCTTTCAAAATGTTGCTGTTCATACATTTCAATAAAACCACCTGCTTCCTCACCAAAGTAGGCTGCCCATTTCCATTCAGCCAGCTCTTCCGGCAGTAGCTCCAGCGCTGTCTCTTCCAGGACACTCTTGCAGCAGAGCCTTGGCTCAGAGCAGTGCTGGCCCTGCAGTTCTGTGCCTGATGCCCTGGTAACACACTCATGCTGAAAAAAATCACATTTTCACTTTCTAAGGAGGCAAGTGTTAGCTGCATTGCCCCTACAACTTTTCATCATCGTTTGGCTCCATTGGTTTTCATCTGCTTAGAAAGGGGGCTGGATGTGGCAGATGTCTGGAAAGGAAATTGCAGTAACCTTCCAGCACAATTTTAGGATACTGGACTAGCTGCTCTGTGTGCCCAGGACACTTTTATTTCAGTGATGTTTTTTAATGCAAAACAGTTTGTGTGTATATGAGTACATATATATAAGCATACAAAAAATTTTTGTTTGAAGCTCAATATGACTGAAATTAGTCAGGTTTGGGAGGTCTGTGCTCCATGGCTGCTGTGATCACCACTCTTTTCCATTTCTGCACCAGGAGCTACTCCATCTCTAAGTAATTCAGCAGGAGTGCAGGGTGGACAAAAGTTAATGGAAAATGGTGACAAATAGAGCATTGCACTTCCTTCTGCTGGACAGTCCATTGCAGAGTAATGGTGTCTTGCTGCTACCAGCTAGACGAGACGTACTCTTTGTTCAGCACTGGACCTGTTTGTTCATTATCACTGAGCCTTTCAAGGTGTCCAGCAGGCTGGTGGAATAAGATAATATGTCTATAATGGTTAAACACTTCTTTAAAATGGGCCTTCCCAGTCTCACTTATAACATCATACAGAGAACGAACAAACTTTATTTAAAAAATGTTACCTTCATAACCTTGTCCATTTAGTATGTAAGCAGTAAATGGGTTTGAAAATTTCTTGAAAATGGAAAATTTTTCTCTTGTTTTTCACAGGTGTCACAGGCAGAATAATGCCAATCTGAGATTTGGCTGGACATACTAAATAAAATACAGTTCCTTACAAAGTTCGGCTCATACTTGCTGACAAGTGTGTGAAGATGAAGGAAAAAAATTTATTAGGGACTGAAGTACATGAAACAGGGAAAAAAATAATCATAATATGACTGCTATTCATAAGCAGTGCCAAAGACCATGAGAGGTCAAGAGGCCTGTCCATTAATTTTCTTAGTTTGCCTTCTCATGTCTCTTCCATGATATTGTATTAGGTTCTTTAAAAAAGTGCAAGCCTGCATTACTTCCAAGGACAAATTGCAGGAACTGAGGACTGAGTTAATTCAGATAAGCAAATTAGAAGTATCAAAACCAGTCAAAACCCTCCACCATGCAAATCACAAAGCCTAGAAAAGCAGTAGAATGCTTATGAACCAGGAGTGATCAAAAAAGAAAGTAATTCACAAATTCTAAGCAGAAAAGATATTTAAATTTCAGTCATGCCTTTAACAAAGATATCACAAGATAAAAATACACAGAGAACAGGCCTTTCAATTTCTGAATGGAGTTCTCTGCCTACAACACCAAATGAATTTCACTTCTGTTTAGCTACAGAAAAAGTTATTTTATATACCAGATGACATACTTCAAATAAATGAAGCTGGTTTGGAAACATACTGAGATTTCCATACACAGAGACTAAATTACTAATGAAGCAAAACTGCCTGTATTGGGAAAGAGACGCAGTGGACACTCTGAGATGCATGATGCCACATCAGATGCTCCATTTCCTGCCACTGGCACTGATATAATATTTTACTGTGGATATAATGCACTCTCCCTTCATTACTCAGATGAAATACCAGAAGACCCCCATTACACTCACTCCTTCCAATATACCATTGCTGAGAGATCCTCTTTGAAGTCAGCAGGGATTGCTTGTTTCCTTACAGTTTCCAAGTGAGTAGATGAAGTCACCCCTTGGCTCTTTTTTTCATCTTCTTTCTTCTCATTATTGTAACTTTTTAAGAATGTTCTTACATGGAATATTTTGTTTAGCTAAGGAAAACTCATCTCACAATCATTTAAAATTTAGGTGTCTGGTCAATGTTAGGAGATGAAAGATCTGACAATAGACTGAGCTTGGCCAACTATATTGCATTAGGTAAAAAACTGCTAGTGGCCAAAGATAACCTAAATCAAGGCCTTCCTAAGTGTTTGTGCTGTACACAGCACAATAGTTGGATCTCTTATTGATTTTTTTTTCTCTTTAAAAACTGACACCCAGACAAGTGTAGGTATGAACTAGACATAGAGGAGTGTATGACATGCATCTAGGAGAAAAAGTTTCTAATTCTTCTTGAAAGAATTTCAAACAATCTTATTTGAATCATAATTTTTACATAATTTTTAAAGATTTCCCTGAATCCTTCTTCACCTCACTGTCATTTAACTGCAACCAACAAAATAAACATGAGAAATCTTTTTTTCACTAAAACTCCAAAAACACAGTGGCATCACAAGGGTGTTGTGACCTTATAAATGTCTGACTTGTTCCTACTAGTTGTAGCTCCATATTCCTCACTGCTTGAAAATGCAGCTCCCTTGAACCAAGATAAAGCATTTCTATAAAGGAGGTCAGCACTTCATGCTGTCCACAACTAAGTACAGAGGAACAGGGGACACTGTAGAGAAACTGTGACCTGGGCAAGTTCAGACTCTCTGACACATCAGGAGGTACAAATCTTGTTGAAAATGGGCAATAAAAAGTTCCTAGGGAATTACTTTGCTGTGGATCTTGCTGCTGCAGTGAGTTTGAAAGCCAGCATCCAGCAGGTCCACCTCAGCTCAGCACACTGTTTTGCCCATGCAGGTATTATACACCAGTATGCCAGTTCCATGCTAAGCATTTCCCACTTTCCAGTCAGTAAGGTAGGGAGTTTTTGGCTTTTTCATCTATATCTGTCTTCCAGAAGGTTTTTCTTAAAGCCCTCCTTTACGTTTGTTCTGGGGGTATAATGACTTTCCTTCAAACTGCTGCTCCTTCCTGCAGAGTGTATCCACACCTACATCAGCTGCCATGACATGTCTATATGTTCCTGTTTTTCCTCTCCTTCTGGTTTTCTTTAATAATTCCTTTACATTAACCTATCCTTTTAGGAAGACAAGTCTTATACAGGTAGTCTTTAGGCACATGTCATGTATTAAAATGCTACATGTTCCTCATCTCCACAATTTAGCGCCCTATTGATGAAAAATTAAAATAAATTGCTTGTTCCCTTCCTTCCCCCATTCCTCAGTATTAAAATTTTGGTTTAGAATTATTTCTCGACATTCAGACACTGAAGATGCTGACACAATTGAAGCAGAGCTTTACATTCAAGGTTATGTCAGGTCTCCATCCACAAATCTGATCTGATAAATGCTAGTTTTCTGCTTTAGCATATTGCTAGTCTCTTTGTGGCAAGTATAGTGTGAGTATTATCAGATACCTTTCTTTTACAGAAATCCATTTCAAATTTCTTGGTGTTGCTTTAAAGTTTCAAGAGATTTTAGTATAGGCATCAACTCCCAACTGATGTATGTTAACAGAGACCACCATATTAGTAGCATGTTGGTATTGTAATTCCAAATATAATAAATAGTATTTAAATAATTTTTACAAAGCAGTTAAAATGATTAGTCAGTCCTTCTAGGGAGTCATAACAATATCCATAGTAGTAATTGCCTGTCTCACATGGCACTGCTTGGTTTACCCTGGTTTTGTGACCCTCCATTCCCTGACCCAATTCTCCTGTGTAGCTGGGAGTGGAGGAGAGGCTGAACCAGAGAGATCAAATGAGCAAGGATATGAAGTCCTGACTAACAGAGCAGAGAATAAGAGCTAAACATCTCTAATACAACATTAATCCCTTTTTTCCCCAAAGCTTTGTCGTTAATGTTAAAAGGGTCCTGATATGTTTGTATCTTGGAAATTTCACAACACTGTGACTGCGTGCAGGCATATTCTCTCCACTGAAGTGGCAGATTTGCATGAAGTGTGCCTGAGTCATTTTTTTGTTTATAGTCAGTGAAGAAATTTAAAATCTTTGGTTAAAGTATGTAGATGGGGAAAAAAGACTATAAATTTCGTGCTGAGCAAAGTATAAACCAAGAGCAGCATATGGACATTTGTTTCTTTCTCCTGTTTCTGCTTCATTGGTGGTGACATTTTTTTGCAGCTTGGATGAGCAACACATACATGAAGTATTCTATCATTCCCTGGGAGATTTCCTAACAATGTAAGAGGGTTTTTTCATATATGGCAAAATAACAAAGACTTAATAAAAAAGTGCTCATTTACTTGATTTCCTCATGCCTGCATTAGTCTTCTGGATCTCAGGAGCTGAGTGAACTGCTCATGGTGTGGTAGAAGGCATTTCATTAACAGATATTGCAATTTAAGCTTCCTTCGTGCCTTGGAAATGCATCCAGCAGCTTTCAGTACAGCTTTAGTATTTCAGGTGAGATGTGGTCTCCTTTGCACTAGTTTTGACTTTGTAGATTTACAAAGGGATGAGAAACAATGGGAGTTGTGATAGTGGTCATCTGACAGTTTCTTCTTTCAAAATAAATCATCTTATGGGCCAGGACTGAAATTAAGATAAGATTGCCATCAGATTTGTTATGCTTAAGTTGCCTTTTCAATTTTTTTCTCTTGTATTTATTCTCTACATCCCTCTTTGGGACCTCCTCAGGGCACTCACTCAAGGTTATTTTCAAACATTCCTGCATTTTCTGTAAAATCCTGTCCCAATTCCCCTGCATGGGTTTTATAGAGAAGAAAGCACAGCAGCTCAAAGCTTTGATGTTGCATGACAGACAGTCCTACTGATGAGCTTCTGCTTCTCCCAACAAGTGAGTGCACAGCTTACACTGATTGTGGGGGAATTTCCTGCTGGCCCAGTGGAGATAATTGCACTTTCCTGCAGCAGAGGAGACAAGGCAAGGCTGCAACTCAGCAGTTGTGGTGCTCCTGCACAAGCAGAACTGCTGTCAGCAGGGAAAGACCTTAAAATATGATGCCAAACTGGGGCCTTGCAAGGTGGGAAAAGCACTTGATAGGCAGTACACGTTCAATGAATTTACTAAATTGGATTCTGGTGAATTTGGTCATTCTTTACAGTGATGATCAAAATCATCTCTACAGTCTGACTAACAAGAATGGGAAAACCTCTCTCCAGTGGCTACCAGTTTTTATTCAGACATCATTATCTCTTCATCTTGTTATAAACATGAAACTTTTGTACTGCTCTGAATCCAGAGGAGGCCCTTTCTAGCCTGATAAAAAAACAATACAGAGCTGAACCCTTTTTTTTTCTTTTCTCAGTGAGTGACTATTGTGTCTAATCATGTTATAGTCTCATAATTTACTTAATTTACTTCAATTATATTCTTAGTGACATTTCACACTTTGTTTTTTTTAGGTTTGGGAGTTTAATTGTGGATACAGGTACATTAGGAGATAAATAAACATTATTTATTGTTAAGCTGTGGGCCCTCTTTCTGTATTCAGATCTGTCTTTACTCTTCTATCAGATCTAGTTCAGATTGCACTCATTTTGAGGTTGAACCATATTTTTCCTCTGGCTTTATCCAGATACTAAATTTAATTAGTTTTTATTAAAAAACAACTCGTCTTTCTCTGTAGTTTTTATCATTCAGCATCAAATGATGCTCAGTGGTACTGGAATGCTAAAAGACTTTATGAGTGATAAAAAAGACTTCAAGAAATATAATAATACCGAAGGTATCAATTTTTTAACAATGTCAGAAAAACAAACTGGTTGGACAGTCTTACCCTGAGGTCTAAATGTCTGGCCCATGAGTTCACAGTCTGGACCTTCAGTGAACCTGGCTTATTTTTCAGTCAGATGAGCAGCTACTCTTGAGAGAGTCAGTAGCAATAAAAAGAGAAATTGGTGGTAAGACGGATGGATTTGAGCCTACCAAAAACTAAAAAGGACATCATCTACCTGTATAAAGTGTGGTGGAGATGTCCAGATGGGGACCAGGAGGGCTGAAGAACAGACTGGGGAGTGCAGAGTGTGGGGTAGGAGGTGGACAAGAGAAAACTGCTATGGAAAGGGTCAGACCCTAAAAGCCAAAATCAGGAGTGACCAGAGAAAGTGAACATGGGGGAGCAGTAACAGAGGAAATAGGGGATTGATGTCAATATAGGAATTCCAGGTTAGACAGGTAGGTTTTACTGAAGGCTGAGTGGTTTTGAGTATGTCTTTCTTCATCATTGTAGGGGTCAAACAGCTTTACTCAATAGTTGTGAAAACCTCTACTCAGAGTTCTGCAGATAAAAATTAATACAGTGACTTAAAATTAATTTTTCTGTGTATTTCTTGAACAGGTGATGGTCTGGGGAAATTCAGTTTTAGATTTGTTATGTTTCTTTCTCAAGTTGCTACAATAATTAAGATATGGTCTCCATTAAAAATATCAGATCAACAGGACTGCTCAACAAGTACCAGAGATCTATTTTGAATGCAAGTCAATAAACAATAATTGATGTATTGTCAGTAACCAGTAACAATTACTAATAAAGTCACTTAGCAAGACTTGCTGAGTGAAAAACTTATTGCCAGAATGCTGCATTTCTCAGCTTTTGTGCTAATTAAATGTATTAGTTATCTAGAGTTCTGTCTTTAAAACCTGCAGAGAGTCACAGCATGCCTCTTCATTTGAGATGCTGCGGAATTTTCCCCCAGTGATGCTCCTTTAACTCTCTTCTGCAAATCTCCTTAGCCACGGAAATGCTCTAGAGATTCACCCCGATGCAAACACATGCACTTACATATGTAAAGAGAGTTAACACTAATTAACATACAAGCTTATTTCCCTGAGTCCCAGAGCACCTATACTGCTGAAACTACAAATTATGAGCATATACTTAAGGAAGTACATTTCCAGCAAACAGTCTTTTATCCTATAAATATTGTTTAATATTTGCTTTTGGAAGACATAGTGTCTAAAAGGAATAGCATATGAGATCTCTGAGAAATGGAATTATTAAGTCTTAGTAGTCTAGATTTTTGAATGTGTACATCATACCATTGTAAATCTTCAATTAATGGGCTCAGTCTTTGCCTGCTTTTCCCTTCTATGAAATACTTGGTCACAAGTTTCCTTATAACAGACAAGATTTTATCTCCCTGAGATGAAATGTGGCTCCAGTTTTACAAAAGCAGCTGTGTGTCAGTGCCAGGTTCCCTGAATGCCACAAACAGCTGAGCTTGTGAAGGCCACCTGTCTGGAGGGAAGCACGGAACCACTGGGCTCCTTCCTCTAAACTTTACACAGATAAAAGGCAATACAGAGCCTCAGAAGCTTTCATGCTGCAAATGAGGAGGATGCTTTATTTGATGGCAGCAACTAAAATAATTCTGGAGTGTGCAAGGTGTTTTGACTATGGCACAATTAATCATGTATGAAGGATCACGTTGTTCATGGTGTGAGATGACGTCAAACAAGACAATGAGCGCCAGAAGCGTGACTCCTGCCAGAGGCTTAAACACCTGCCTGCGCCTCTGTGATAACACCTTACAATAATTTGACTTGAGAATATCCCCAATTGTTTTCATAATTCCACATGGCATGTGAAATTCTTCTTATGTTTTTAAAAACTTAGTCCGCAGTTCACCAAGATCTAAATTCAGGAGTCTGTGGTTTTTAGTTGTCTGTCCAAACAAGTGGATACCTGGTCAACAAGGCTAACAGTCTATACAGCTGTTCAGCTCATCTAAAAACAGACAGTCATCCGAAAGGCTTTTACACTCCAAAGACTGTACTGTTTATGCATCCATTGACTACAAATAAGTATATAAATGCCTAGCTCACAATAGAACCTAATCCAAGTGCCATAACCTGAGAGCAGGATCCCACTTCTATTTTCCCTTGAAGAAATAGCAAGAATAATCCTTATAATCATTTCAGTGCAAGTGGTTAGTGTAACAGCCATTTCTCTGCACCGAGTCTGGTTTAAACACACCTTCACCCCTACTAAATTTTTGCCTAGTATCTTAACCAGGAGGTTGGCACTACCGTCTGTATATTGCCAATACATATTTCCTTATGCAGATTCCTCAAGAGGGGTTGGAATATTTGTCTGTTTGATTTCAAGCAAAAAACAATATGTTGTTGACATCTCTTAGAATAGGGAGACTTCTTAAAAGAGTAGTGTACTGAAATAGGAGTTGTGATTTGAGTCAAATCTAGCCTGTCATGCCTCATCTATCCTAAATGGCAATCTGCAGTAATACACATATTTATTGCTCTGTAAGTTTGTTTGCAAATGTTCATTCTTAAAAGCATTCAAAGTTGTTCTTACAAGTAGTTTATTACAGTCCTTTCCAAGACAGGTGAACCTTGACATAAAAGATTGTCATGGAACAAACTATTGACATTTCAGGTAGTGGCAGATCTGTTTTTTAATAGTTTGCCAAATATAATTTTCTTTTTGAGCATAAACTCTGCACCTCCCATCCTCGTCTACTACAGCTAACTTTTATATACATTAAATGTGTAAGACAACCCAGAAGTGGAAGCATTTGCAGGACACCAAAACTCACTTAACTGTGGAACATAGCTTCCTCTTGGTTATATGTACTGGTTATGTATATTACAGGATATGAGGTGGCCAATTTGAGGAATAAAGGCCCAAATACTATACCCGTGTCATGAGCACAAGCCAGCAGGAGATGATGGCAGTGGTGAGAATGATGGCAGAAGTGACATTTATGCTACATTTGGGTTTCAGATCAGAGTGAACAGCACAACCTGTCATGGTTATTTCCTGCTTGCTGATCTGCAGCCCTTCTTGGGGCTTGTCAGCTTCCTTGGCCTGCACTTGAAGTCCACCATGCTGTATCCACTTTATTTGCCAATCATGTTGACTGTAATTAGCTGCACTATGGTATGGATGGAGGAAATAGCTGTTGCATAACATGATATTATTGTGAGAGCTGTTGTTCTAACAGGTGACACATGAGCTTTCAGTGTTTAAGGTAAATGTTAGGAATACTATATTGTAATTACAGACTACAAACAGTGCCTGACAAGCACACCTGTGTGTTTGGAATTCTGTATATTTTCTTCTTGAATTTATCTGATAAGCTGAGCAAACTCTAGGAGATGTGATACATCTGAATGGATTTATTCCATATTTCATGCAGTGAAAAACAAAGGAGCAGTTATATGCATTTCAGATATTACAAAACACCAGACTTAAAATGCTAGCTTTTTACAACAGATAAAACCAAATGTGTTTATCAGTAACAATGCTTTCTGAATTTCTTTTCAGGCAGAGGGCAAATGTCACCTATTTCTTCTCTCATTTAGTTTCATACATGGATTTCTTCCTGTGAAAATTGGAAGAGGGTCTATGCCTTTTACTGTAAGGAGACTGATAGACTTGTAATTTCTGGTAGAGCACACACACTGAGTACATTATCCTCTTATTCCTAGTCAAAAGCTCTCTACATGGTATCGTGGAAGGAAGCATCCCCATTGCAATGTATATGCTTTCCTACTGGACCAGGTAATTCTTTCCAAATGCCACACTCCAGTTAGCACCTAATGACTCATGCACTTGCTGTGGTCATCAGAGGTTTCACCTGTTCTTGAAAGCTGATTCACACATAGTGCATGACCCTTGTACTCATACACACAGGTCTCAGTTACATTTGACTCTACAACACAGAAAAGACTGAAGTCATCAGCTCGGAGATTATCTACAAATTAGTGCTATATGGTGATTCTGCAAGGCTCCTTCAGATGATCTGAAACAGATTTTTATTTAAAACGTGATATTTTGGCATCATCACAGTGTTGACAGTTGTTCAAGGTTCCCCTCAGAGCTACACAAAATTCCAAAGGCTGTACGCATGTCTAGTGTTAACTCTAGAAAACAGTTCTAGCATAGGAAATGTCACATTTGTCATTACTTTGAGTCCTTCAGGCAAAATGAAATCTGACCATTGGATTGCCTGCAAGGTCCTTGTGCTGCTAAATGTTTGCTTGAAAGAGAACCACTATGTCTAGAAGACAAATTCTGGATAACGTAGTCTGGGCTTGCTTATGTAAAAGCTCAGTTTATAAGGCTGCAGTGGTACTTTCCAGTTCCAGTTTCTGAGACATTATATAAAGCAGCACAGAGGAGACAAAGTACAGGTTCACATTCTCATTTGGACAAATATTTCTAGCTTTTATAACAATTAAGAATTGTTGCCCATTTTTCTTGCTATTGCAGGATATAATTACTGGTGGTAAAGTAATTTTAGATCTTCAGGGAGAACAACATAATGAAGTAGTCTGTGTTTAATGTTTTTATTTTAATTTAGCATCTATGCAAATTCAGGAACTGAACCTAGCCAAAGAAGACTTCTGTCTGGCTATATATACCCAGAAATACGAAAGTTTATGTATACGATTTCTGTATTTTAAAAAGGTAATTTTCTGTAACTTGGGATAACAGTATCTACTACCACTATTTATCCAATTTAAAACTGACAGATACAGTGTTTCCAAAGCCCACTGGCCATCCAGACTCATGTAGATATCATTACTGCCACCTATTGCTACAAGTGGAGAATTGAAGATCTTTTCATAATTTTATTTTTCCAAATGGAGATAAAATTGGAAAATAATAAGCTTGTTCCAGTTAAAACATTTGTAAATAAGCATGTTTTGGTGCCTTCTTCAACAGCTTTATTTTCAGAGCGACATAAAATTGGCTAGTACAAGCACTAAAAAAATCCAACATTGTCATGGACACCTGGTCAAAAATAGTACCAAACTAGAAAGGAACCCCAGGCCCCACACTACTCGGCATCACACTAATTTGCTTCTCTATATCTAGGCACTACAATCCCAAGCCTTGGTCCAGGTGTCCAGACACTCTTTAAAGACACATAGGCAGTGGAAGGGTCCTCAGAGGCCTTCATTACTCAGAGCTTTTTCACTTGTCATAATTATTACAGCAGTTGTGTCTTCCATGCAGACTGGAAAATGGTCTTGTTGCCACGCAAGTTGCCACATAGAAAGAAAAGGCTCAGAAGTGTGATAATGGGCTGGATGACAGCGTTCTGATTAGGATCATAGGAATGCATGCTATCACATAAAGAGCTGGAAGCACTTATGGATTTTTTGTTTCTGCATTAAAGCTTCAGGAATAGGAATTGCAAAAACAACAGTTTTCAAACAGAAGATTTTAAATATAAAGGCACAATAAAAATACTTTTTTTCCAAGGCCTACTGACTTGTTGAGTATGTCTGGTTCATGAATTCTGCATCACAGGTTGTATAAGAACAAAATTATGTCTTTCTGATTCATGATAAATATTTTAAATTGCATGTATAGAATCTTGTAAGAGGTGTTCCAGTTTTATGGAATGATTTTCAGATTCTAAATCTTTACTCTTTCTTTTTTTTTCGCCACACAGAATTCTGAAGAGTGCTATTGCTTTCTAGATTTAGAATTTGCCTTAATGAGTACTGTGAGAGTTGAACATCTAATTAAAATGTCATAAAGCTATTAAAATACTGTACTAAAACCAGATTACCTCTCAATTTGTAATGTTTGTTACTCCTAATATTTCTTGAAGTGGAGAGTTAATTTTTCTAAGACATCTGACAGATATCTGTCCACATACAAATACTGATTTGAAAAAAAATCTACTGGAAGTTGATGACTATGAAACTGTATCTGCTACATGACTGCAAAACTACAAATGTGGCTATGCCTTATTTGAAGTCTACAATGCAGAGTTGGGGTTTTTTTTGTTTTGTTTGGGGGGGTGGGTGTTTGTTTTTGGCATTTTGTTTGTTTGGTTTTTTGTTTGTTTTAATGAAGCTGAGGCTGACTAAGTAACTTCTCCTGGACAGAACACAGACCAATTATTACATGAGACTAGAAGAGAATGCTGGAAGTTGTTGATACCCTTTGACATTGCAAGTCCTCTGTGCATAAGAAAGTGCACTCCAGAAAGTGCAAAGAATGACTGGGCTGATTGAATGGATTATTGTACCCTTTGCTTCTCAGAAAATAAATTTATGCACAGACATCCTGGCACAAAATAGAAGTTTATTTTGTTTTCAAGCAGAATCAGTGCACCTCAGCTGTGCTATAATTTTCTCCTTACACGAGAGATAAATAGCTAAAAAAGGTGCATCCTTTTATTTATTACTATAAATAGAACAGCAAAAGTGCAACAATAAATTGTCTGTGTAGCTTTTCTCTGGCTGTGAGTGAAATAGCCCAAGCTTAAATATGTAAAGATCAGGACCATACCTTAGTCTTTTGTCATCTCAATCATTTGTTTCTGCAATTGCTGTCTACACCTGTAGTGAGTGGCTTTTATTAACAGATATTGTTTCATCATTCCTGTTTTACTCAGACAACATGAGCTTTGAAAGCCTATTTCTGAACTTAGTTATCCTACTGGCTTGGGTGTCAGATATGGTACCCGGTGGAAACACACTCAGTGTCATACAAACAAGCACCCACAGGATAATATTTTTCTTTACAGATGTCTCATTATCTAATACCACATCTTCTCAGCTAATTTCCAGTTTTACTGAATTCTTTAAATTTCAAAATTATAGTGATGCACAGGGTCACATCTTGTCAGAACATTCATTTGAGCAGAAACAGAAGGCTCTGAAGATCTTTTTATGAAAGGACAGTCAGTGGCAGCAATTACTGGTGAGATCTAAGTGAGTGGTTTTGAACAAGTAATCAGAGGTCTGGAGCAGTCAAAGTCTTTTATTCTCATTCATCTAATAGTAAATAACAGTAAAGAACTCTGAGATTCTTACTATGATCTTTTTTAATACCATTAAACAGTTCTTGAAACTAGGAAGGATGTTTGTTGGGAACAAAATACTAAAAAGGTAAATGAGGGATAGGGTGTTGACAAAAGGAATAAAGGATTCATGAGACTTCATTAAGGCTATTTCTTGAGCAAGCCCTCTTGCTAGGAACTCGGCCCATTTCAGCTCTGGAGGATAAGTCATTTCTGTGCTGCCTTATAGAAGCAAAACACCTCTGAAAAAAATTACTGTCTTGGCTGTAGAGTGGCCAATACATACTGACTTTTCCTTTTTATAAAGCTTCAACAAATTCACTTAATGAAAACCTCACTATATACACATTCACTTTCTTTATGAACTGCACACCTTGGACGTGTGTTATTTGTGCATGTAATATCAAATAGGAAGGAAATAAGATCTGTGAAAATCAGAATTTGTTCACATTTCTTTCCACAACCAGGAGAAAACCCTTTATAACATATTATATGGTTCACTGCAGGGCTCTGATACAGTGATGTCTCATGTGAACTCAAATAATCCATAGCTGAATCTTATATTTCCCAACTCATTGCCATTTTTATGGCTATTAAGAACTGTTATACACCTAATATTAATCTTAATGAAAATTATCCAGAACTACTCATGTCAGATTAACTTATGGTTATATTGCAGGTATATGTTTGTTATTTGAAGTGAAACATTGGTGTGACTAACTAAACATAAAAAAATAAACTTATATAAAATAAAACATTCGGGTCAGATATATTTTGTAGTATATAACAGGGTTTTGAACAAAGAATTGTGTATAATTTAATTTTTGAGAGAATCAGCTACTGAGGTTATTGGAATTATCCCTGCATGACCTCACATTGCTGTCTAGAAATTTTGGGGTTTTTTTAAGGGTAGAAGCTGTCTCCCAGACTTTAGCATTTGCATCTAATAGTCAATGCACACTTCTCATCTTCATATAGCATTCTCTGTATCCAAGAGTAAAAGCAATGGTCTCTTTCAGTCATGACTGTTGGGAGTAATTAGACAAGTGAAAGCAAAGGGGATCATAAAGGTCACCTCAGGTTAAAAACTAGTTAATGACTTTCTGTGATCTTAACACAATTTTTTCCTTCACTTCAAAACAGTAACTTCAATCGCCTATTCCTACATAAGGAAAAAAAATATTAACATAAGAGATGAGCTGCATATTTAAGAAAATCTGTAAACTCAGTATTTCAAGGTTTATCCTACATAACATACAGTTAGATTGTCAGCACTAAAAGTGTACGAGAAAACCTTCATTAAAGCTGCAGCCATGTAATCCTTCCACTGACTTCAAGGGCTTTTGTCTGAATCTTGTTTGTTTTGGATCCTTATGAGTATACAAAATCCATCTAATTTAATTTCTCTGTTGGATGTTATGAAATTGTCTTTGAGAAAAAAGCCACCAGAAACCCTTACTGTTCTGCAAGGACATAGGCTGCCTTAACTGTCAGTCACTGAATTTTCCAAGATACACCTGTAAATACAGGCTCACCATAGCCAGACTGAGACAAATATATCTTGTGACCCAAGGAGTTTTATTTTCCATGGACTCTAGGCATCACCACTGTCCCTGGAGGAGATTTACTATGGGCTGCAGTGCTCGGTGTGGGTTATGGGAAGCTACTCAGTTGCTGCTCATGCCCTGAAAGATGGAGAAAGCCCTCTTTGCTCCCCGCAGAATTTGTCTAAACATAAACATAGGCAAAATTCATGTTGGAAGGAACCTCAGGAGGTCTCCAGTCCAAGCTTTTTCTTAAAGCAAGATCAGATGTGACACCAGACCAGGCTGCCCAGGCATTTATGTAGTCTTGTCTTGAAAAACTTCAGGGATGGTGACCACATAACCTTTCCGGGCAGCCTGTTCCACTTTTTATCTGTCCCCACTGTGAACATTTTCCTTTATGTCCAGTGTGAACTCCCTTGTTGCATCTCATGCCTGTTGTTCATATGCTAGATTCTGTCCTTTGAATGAAAGTATGTGTCTTCTGTGTCCTCAAATAAAAACAGGCAAGAACTGCTTTTAAAAATCTAAGACTTCATTTCATTTCAGAACTGAATTTGCTCTGTAATTTGCCTTTGGTTAGTGAACTGGTGAAGCCTCAGTGGTCCTCATTCTGAGAAAGCCAATCATCATTAAAAAGTGGAAATACTCCCTTATAAGTCATGCTGGTAAAACTGCTGTCAACTGAAATGCTCATAGATATTACTGATGACTTTTAGAAGCTCAAGAGAATGGAAATGTGATAATATATTAGATCCTGGCCTGAGCAAGCAAGGCAAAGACTGAAATCTATCAGTGATAAAGTTGAAATAAGGTACTTTAGATTTTTGCTGATACCAGATAAATGGCTAGGGGTTATTACATATGTAAATTCAGACACATATAGGACGAATATAGCTGAAATATTCCCTCTGATAATATTAAAAAACTGTTTGAGCTGGCAAAAACAGCTGTTCCTGTGTTAGAAAAACTTGAAATCTTTTGATAAAATGAGAGAGAGCAGGGAAAAGCAAAATAAAGTACAAATCTAAACATGGCAGAAACCAACCCTGTGGTGTTTATAAATTTTCCACAAAATTTATAAACAGATAAAACAGATGGACAATGATAGTTTTTCAGTTCTCACAGGTTTAAGGAAAAGCATAGATCTTGTGTTTGGTGTTATTGTGGATGTGTTTCATAAAGTGAAGGGAGGACAGTGTCTGTACTTGCCTTACAAGTGCTTTCTTAAATCAATTAGATTAATCTTTGCTGGAGGAACTCTAGCTGGTTGTTCTGTTATTCACACCAATGGCTAAATCTTTGATTACACCTCTGAAGCATTTTTATACAATTATGTCTTGTAGTAATCAACTTAATTCCCCATTGTATAAATCAAACCCTGTTTGTTTTGTTCACTTTGGTTTTATGGAATGTGAATCCACATTCATGTTCCAAAAGCAAATAGAAAAGTTTTACTGACCATTCAGATACTATTTATTATTTGTTGTATCACATCTTGCAGATCTCTTCTGTTAACTAAGCAACCTAATCTATTTGGTTTTAAGTCACAAGGAATTTTTTTGTTTAGCCTTCTCCAGGTCTTTTTCTTTTTGACTGTTTTCTTTCAAATGCTAGGAAATCATGGAAACTGAAGGACCTACCTCTGTTTTAAATTACAGCATAAGACCTTTTTTTCAATATTTTTTCCAACCTACTTAGAATTAGTTGTTACCCGTGTGAGGTGGTAGCCAATTAGGTTTTTTCCTTGCGAAAATTGGACAATTCATAGTTGACTTCAGCAGCGATGCTCCCTTCATTTCTAGATGGATGTTTCAAGTCCAGTCAATAAAAATAGAGACAAAAAAGTTATAATGTCCTGATTGATACATAGTAGTACACATGAAACTTTTTTGGAGTTTGTTATGAATTTCAGCCTTTGGAGCAAACGGAATCATCAGGTGTTTTTCAATCTTATTTTCTATAACTAAATGACCTACATAAATGACACAAAATTGTGACCTTGGGAACATTATACATGGTTGTTAATCCAGATGAGCAATTCAGATTCTCCCTTTCGGAGGTATATATATAATTTCTGTCATTTTATTTGACGCCGGCAATATAATCATCTAGATTTGCTCATTCCTACTGAGATTTCTCAGTCTCTTTCAGGTGTTATAATCCTCATTCTTTTGCCACTCACATAGCTAATAAATATTGTGTTATGCCTGTCCAGTGCTGAACTGCAGGGCATTTCAATTTTAACCTCATTTCATGCTGAATATAGGCTACTTATTCCCACTATTTTCTTCATGAGCATTCAAACCCTGTGACAGAATTTAACGTAACATGGAAGATCTGACTAGCTTCCAACTGCTATGGACTTTATCAAAGACTCATTAAATTCCACATATACAGTTTTCTCACAGGTCTCTTCAATTTTTCATGAACTTCCTTGTAGCCAAAAGGAAGGGGAGTAAGTATGATGGACTTTGAACTTGGATACATTATTTTTCATAGACTCACTCTAATCCAGGGGGGAAGGGAACTTCAGAGGCCTCTAGTCTAATGTTCTGCCCAAAGCACAGTCAGCCTTCAGATCAGACCAGGTTGCCTCGGGTTTATCCAGTCAGGTCTTGAAAACTAAGAATGAAGACTGCATGACACCTCCAATTCTTGACTTAGAAATCCGTTTCTACTTCACTTAATAACACCAGAAAGAAACACTGATGGAAGAGGTAACTAAAACTACAGAATCTTGAACCCATGTCCTTTATTATCATTGTGAACTTTTTCAGGGAGGACACCCTGACTGGCATATGCAGTGAACATGAGTTGAACCACTCCATGCAGAGAGAATATCTTCAAGCATGGGATGCTCACTCAGCATAGATATTACAGAAGATAAAAGTAGACTATTAATCATTCTTTCCTACTTGGAAATCATATGCAGCACCTTCTTATTGTACTTTCATCCTTCAGGCAAATCAACAAGTGGCAATTAAATCGTATTTTTTTCCAGTTTTTACCTCAATTATCCAAGAAACCTCTGGACAATTGTTATATTAGTTATACCTGGTCCTGTCACCGAGCAAAGGTTTCTCTACTCTTGTTTCTATGTTGCTCTGATTTTTCTGCATATTAAAATAGTTGGAGTAGCACTGGTAGAGACTGAGAAAGCTGTGTTTATGAAATCATTGCCAAGGATTCTGCCATAGCTCTGTTGGTCATTGCTTGGTGAATGCTCAGAGAGCAGCCCAGCGCTCTTCTGAATCCAAACTGTGAGTTTGCTCTTTGCAAAACTCCTTCAGTTTCTCTTATGAGCTGGTTAAAGGTACTTGGATTATGAAATAAGTGTTACAATTAATTCTCCCAGCTAAGGATATGCATAACAGGAAAACCCTGAAGTTAAGGGGCTGAACTTCACACCTTGTTGTTTGAACATGCTTGTTAAGGGGAAATTTTTTTCTGAAAGCTTGATGTGTAATCAAAATAGAATTTCACTTATATAGTATGTCTGAATTTAAATTGCTGCACTAAAGGGTTTTTACATTTTAACTCCTTTTTTTCTATAAACAATGTTTTTACTATTTAAATGAGTTTTTCTAGATTATTTAGCTAGAGGAACTAAATAAAACAGGTGCCAGAAGCCCTCAGTTCTGAAGGATATTACTTAAGACACATGTTTATGTTCTCTCAAGTTAGCCCATGACTTTTACCTGCTGTAAAAGCAGTTTAAAATAGCCTGTTTTGAGATCTGAGGCATGGTTATGAGTCCATCAGGTTGCTCCAGGGACTGAGGGGTTGGGCTGCTGTGTGCAAGGTGATACACTCTGTGGTATCTGCCCCCAGCTACAGTCCTGCCTCTGAGCAAAATGAGCAAAGCCAACAGAGCCCACGGTGGGGAACATCTCTTAGGTAGGAAAGGCTTTATGGTCTGTGCACATCTGTATCAAGTATCAGTCACTGCCTGAATTAGTCACAGAAAGATAAGCACAAGATCTAATTTTACCACTCAACTTTCTGAACATTACAGACACAAACTGCATGAAGAATGTATTTGATGATACATACAGCTGTCAAGTGGATTTGTCAATGTCTTTTCTGGTGGCTATAAAAATGTATTGTCTACTTAATGATGCAGCACCATAGCAGATATTCAAATTGTTTGAACTCATCTTAAAAAAAAAAAAGATAGAAAAGGCACAGTCTTGTAATGAGCAATCGCTGTGTGCTGTATTGTTATAGCAGTAGCTCATAGAGCTGAATTTTTCCTTTTGATCAGTTTTATTCTCAGTGAAGTACTAGTGATTGTATAATTCCAATTTTTAATTTTCTTTAAGTGGGAAAAAGAGTTTGCAGTGATATTGAATGTATCACTGCTTTTAGGAAGGCACAGAAAGGCCCTAATGTATTTGTGCATGGCCTTTTACCCATGTGAGAAGTGCAGAGTCAGTTTGTGCTTGTTAAAATTTGTGAAGACAAAGTTTAAACTATTTAATTCAACTATCAAAACCATGACATGCTTACTTCCATTGAAAGTCATTGCTGTATTTTCAAGTCACAGATCAGCCACAAAGACTATTCAACATGAAATCACAATTCCAACTCTTACCAGAAAACAGTAATCAAAAACCAGATATCATTTTGCCACTAGAAAATACATTTGACATCATCTGAACAGCAGCTCATTTAAAAACTGTCTCATCAATTGAGAGGTTAGATATAACATTGCATATAAAAATATACAGAATTTCCTATGATAATTCAACAAAGAAGAAGTCTTATAATATAAACAAAGATATTTATTCTTACGGTTTGTCTGTAACTCACAACTTCACCCATATGAAATCATCGAAGGAAAGGCTTTGAATAGGATAAATGATATGCCAAGTGACTACAGGGGACAGGAAAGACACAAAACAGAGTTTGGAAGGTTTTGGGTGAAACAGGCTCCAGGACAGATGTTCCCTATTACACATAACTAGAACTGCTGATGAATCAGACAGTTAGAGGTAGCCTGTAACTAGCAAAAGAAATAGAGTATTTCATACTGAAATATTGGTATAATTTTAAATTGCCACTACAGATGGTAATTCATAGCAAAATCCTTTTCTTTACATGGACACATATGTGTCCTACATTATTTCCAAATGTGCAGAGAGAATTAGTCAAACTAATTTCTTATTTATCCCACATTTCCCCAGCTTCTGCTACAGAAATTATAAACATAATCTCAGTGTGCTTCACAATTTCATATGATTCTCAAGAAGGGCTAGAATGTGTGGAATCCAGAATACTAAGGAAGATGTAACCTTCCTTCTTCTGTCAATAAAGATGTGGAGTTTGGGTGATTACTGAGCTTCTATCATGCAAGCAATATACATACTATAATTGCAATTCCTATCTTAGCCCTGTATGATGCTGTATGATGTTTACCTGAGAAGTCTTTCTGTAATTAAAACAAAAAAACCCAAACACATAAAAAAACCCCAAACAACCAACAAAAACAAAGGTGAGTTGGTGTAACCATTTCTTTTTGCAACATTTTCCTTTTTTCTTTATTTTGTTTATGGGCATATTAGGAAAAAAAATTCCTGAGAAATGTTTAAATTGGAATAATTAACCCATAAAGTCATAAGTCATCCCTTGGCTTGTTTATGCTGCCTTGTCTTATGTGGAAAATTCAGTCCAAGGAGCAAAGGTTTTGCTCAGGCTGGATTGATGCCTCTCCCACTTGGTCAATGCCACACCAAGAACAGAGATTCAAAACTGCAGGAAGTGCCAGCTGCCAGGGACAAGGCAGGGCCACAAAACGTTGCCACATCACACTCACCAAGCCTCTGGGTGAGCCAAACCAGGGACCAATCCAGTTGACAAAGCAAAGAGATGAATTTCCCCAGGAACAGGTTCACACCAATGGCAATAATGCTGGACCAAGAAAGAGAGTGGGAATACCTGACAGTGGTGGGGAACAGTTTTCTCCATCCCTTCTGCCAGCAGCATGAACTTAGGTCAATGGGAAATGATCAGTGAAACTCTAGGGCAATGGTCTTCTCTTTTGCCAAGAACAACATTGTTGAGCTGATGCTTCAGCCCATCATAATCTCTATCTTCCCTTACCCCAGGCCCTTTTCCCAGCATAGTACTTGCTGTTGCAGACAGCCAAGTAGGGATTCAGGGGCTAAAGGAGAGCTGCTAGATGGACTCAATTAGCACAAGAAAACTCGCGGGGCTCTGCAGTGTGTGAGTGACCATGCATGTGAACATGGCAGATTAGCAGGGTCTGGAAGGCAGGGTAAACCACCAATGTTTTCAATTAAACAATTTCTGTCAAATGTGGAGTCCCTGAAGCAATCAGGCACCTCCTAGATGCAAATCTTCCACCTCATTGTTCCTGCTGCTACAAAGAATAAAGCACATAATCTTGAAAACCAAACCCATGTCAATGCTAACCATATGAAAACAAAACCACAAAAAGTGAAAACCAGAAAGTCTTTTTAGTATGCATGTCTTCTCAGGAAAATAAAAAGATGCAGATAAAAATCGTTTGCCTTTAGGTATTATATGGTTTTCATTGTTTTTTTAATGATTTAAATGACTTAGCCCTCATTCAGGTGGGGAAAACTGAAACTGCATGTTTCCTTTGGGTATGAAATGTAATGTGTTCCTTTCCTTATTTTCCAGGGACATCAAACCTGACAACATACTATTGGATGAACATGGTAAGTGAATATTGACTGCTTTATCTCAGAATGTCTAATTCTTGAGATCTCAGTGGCATGTTCATGCTTTTTACATCCTCCTCAGATGTTGAATTCCTACCTAAATCTGAACTTTCTCTGCAAAGTCCCTCAGAACACCTTGAGGATTTTTTAATTTTCCCTCCTATTGGAAAAAGAATGTGGAGATCCAAAACTTTTAAGCTCTGAAAATGAAGGAATTTAATATGAATTAATATCACCAGGGACACTTGATAAAAAGATGTCAATATTTTATTAACAGGATTTCTGTTCATCACCATAATCCCTTTTTGGGTGCCTTCCAGTAGCTCAGTACCACACACTTTATTTTCTCTTTCAGAACTTCTGAAGAGCTAAGAAATTTCACATAGCAAATTATTTCTCATGTAGGTATTTGAAATTACTTTCTGAAATTTAGATATGGATTTTGGAAATATGCCTCTAAGTCTGTGAAATTTTTATGTAGTTCTGACTTAAACAGAATTAAAAAAACCCTAAACAACATAAACAACTTTGAACTTTTAGTACAGATTCCATGTTCTCAAACATAGAAGACATGGTATGAAAAAAACCCAGCTAATTTCTTTAAACTTAAATTTTACACATATAGTCCCTCTAAGAAGCATTTAGCTTAAACTTCATGTATCCTCTTGTAACTGTTGATAGGAAAAACATAAGAAAATTCAGATAAAGGAGGCATTAACCTTTTATCAATTAGGGCAGAAAGGCATACAGGAAAACTACTAAATGGAAAAAGGAGATGTGTTTGTTACTGTGGGAAAGTCCCGTGCTTTGTTCACTGCAGAAATTGATTAAAAGCAGATAATTTCTGAGAAAATATAATCTTGAAATTATGCCAGTGATGGAGTTAGGTTTCAAAATCTATTGCAGAGCTGCTGGGTATACAAGTTTAAATTGATTAAAGATGTAACATTGTGCAAGGGTGAAGTTTGTCCCTGGGAACATGGAAGCCAATAAAGCTAAGCAATACTGGAGTTGTAAACCATCTAGAACTTCAACAATTTAATGTTTCAGACCTGTAAGTGTTAATGTTCCCTAGACACTAATATCACCAAATAAGCATGAAATAGAAATGTCTTGTCTTTAAGTCCTGGGCGAATTAAAGATATCAACAGCAACACAAAATGAGTATGAATATGTTAATCTCTGATTGACAGCCCTTGAAGTACAGACACCCTTATCTCTCCTTGCCTCTCATCAAGGTCAGTTACTGAACAAAATCAGCCTCTTGTGTGAGCTTTCCTATGGAGACTCAAGTAGCACAGAGAAGAACCTACACCAGAGCGAGTACTATGATGCAAAATGAAGGCATTTTTTGTGATTATAAGCTGTTCAGCAACAAAATTATTTGTAGGCAGCTTGGAAATTTCGGGATGGATGGCTCCTGTTCTGCATAGCAGCAGAATGCTGCTCCCTCATAGCAGACCTGCAGGGAAGTGGTGAAACAACATGCAGATGTGCAGCTAGGTCTTGGTCAGCAGAACTGATCAGCTCATGGATTTAAAGAGGTTCAAAGACCTGGTATATGGCTGGGAGGAGGGGAACCTGGGAAAGGGTCTCTACACACACTTCAACTCACTAAATAAGGGGATATCAGTAGGAGAGGTGTCTGTACCATGCTCATTACCACAGCTTACTTTACAGGTAATTGAAACACATGGAGATGTTTTAGATCATCAATTTGGATGTCTTCTTCGCTATACACTAGTATTCTTTTCTCTTTGGTGACTAATACCTAGAAGTTTTGGCTTAAAATATAGATATATACCTTACAGATGTATATTTTGCAAGAAGAGTGCTCCCCTTGAAGTCCCTAAAAGTTCTGATCAAGCTGCAGTATAGTAACATTGTTTTTATGAAATCATCCAATTTCAGTTAACAGAAAAATATGCTCAATATGCACCACAAATATGTTAGGCTGCAGATGAAGCATAACAAATTCACCTAATGAGTCTACCCAGGTGCACAGGAAGGAACTCTGTTTTAGCCTGTGGCCTCTAAGATGGCACGAGTTTCCTATACTCTAGACTTTACCCCTAGGTCTTTCTTACAGTTCATTAACAAATCATGCTTACACAAAGTATCATGGAATTAGATATGGACAACATTTCTGAGCAAGACTTTGTCTCAGTGAGTTAGATTTCTTTGGCCTCACCGAAGAAACCTAGTTTGGCTGAAGTCTATACGTAGGTTACGCCATTCACATTGCCTTACGTCTTCAAGTAGTTAAACTGACTGACTTTCATAACAGAAACCAGGAATATATTTTACAGATATTTCGGCTCGTTAAAACTAGTTCCACTGCAATTTATCTGTATGGCTTAGGGAAAATAGCTCAGTAGAAGTAGTGAAAAAAAAGTAGCGAAAACAGGAGATTTTTCTTAACCCTTAAAAATGATCAATTTAATTTCCAAATTAAAAAAAACCAAAACATAAAAACATATAAAATATATTCAAAGACATTCTGGCAGAGGAAGTCTGATATTTCCCATACACTTTTTGGCAAAGCCATATCTCAGCACTGCTGTACACAAGTTCTGATACATCTATAGAAATAAATGTTTGATGATCACGAAAAGCGTAATGCTACATGAGAATGGTATAATCAGCTGCATAAAATAGTGTTTAGTCCCTGCCAGAGGACGATTGCATGGTCTCCTGAAGAGATTCCCCATCCCACCTCTGAGGAGAGAAAGTAGGGACAGTTTCAGGGTTCACTCTCTGAACCGGAATCAAACCTCTCTAAGGAAATGAATGCTGTTCATATAGCTCTTTTGTTACATTTCCTTCTCAGCTTTCCCAGAAAGCTATGACTAACACCAATCTCTAAATTTAGTAGTAGTGCTCTGTTCTGCTAACATACATCTAAAACACAATTATTCCAGTGACAGCTGAAGGGGCTACCTAGTGTTTCAGAAGAGCTATTACTATTGTATTGTACAGAGAAAAGCATTGTAGAATTCTCCTGATGACACTACTCCGCTTCCTCTACTATTCCTTTCATTTTAATGATTTAGAACAATATAACTGAAATGACAGGATTTAGAACTGGAACCTGTAAGTCTGGTCCATGGGGTATTTTTTTTTCTGAAATATCGAAGAAATTAGAGATGTCTTTAAAACTTTCCATGATCTATTAACTGTGATGTCTAAGGAGATGTAGAATTCCCTAAATGCAGCAAAACAAGCAGTGGCAAACAGATTAGTACACTGACTTTTTTTCAGAGATGATAACACAATTTCTATAGCTATTTGCTAACACCATTGAAATTAACATTACTGGTTGTTCTGCAGAAATTAAGAGGCTCTACTTTTGCATCCGGGCTTTGCATTGTACAGAGTGACCACACCATTATTAAAACCTGCTTACAGGAAATCTGCAAGGGTTTCATTTCCTCTCAGTCAATTTTCCATTACATCATTTCATAAGAGGCAGCAAGATCCCTGCTTGGTTTACTGAGGAAGGACTCCCTGCAGGTCAAGACCTTGGCCAGTATTTTGTCACAGCTGGTGGCAAGGGGGGATGCTATTCATGGAGCACACCTTTTGCCATTTAGTCATCAAATGCTTCAGGGTTTCCTATCACCCACAATTTTTGTAGTAGGATATTAGTGCATCTCTGTATATTCCCTTTAGAATGTGGATGGATCTTGTTAATGACTTTGTGTACTGCCTCTGAAGCTGCAGCTGATATTGGCCTCTACAAACTCCTGAAGCAGCAAATTGTAGATCACCATCCTTCATGAAGGGAAAGTGTTTTCTTTAATGCGTTCTGAAACAGTTTTCTTTAAAAAAATTTTTCTTTAAAAAAATCCAACTCCAATCCCTCCCCCAAAACAACAAACAAAAACCCAAGCAAAAAAACCTTCTACTTTTAGAATTGCGGGATTTGATGAATAATAACTTAGAATCACAATATTCAAGATATTCAAAAACTTCTTCCACACTCTCCTGTCAGCAGAAGTGCTTTGGCCTTTTTTAATGTCTCCTTATTTGGAAGAAATATTGCCCCTCTCTTGTTTACCATAGTGTTACAGATAGGCAGACTTTCAGTTTCAGAGCAGAAAAGTAACCACAGTGGATCAAAGACCCATTTAATTGAGTTTCTTATCTCCAAGAATTTTTTAAAAAGTGCATGAGAGAGTAGGATATAAAAAGAGACTAGTTTTTGGGGTACTTTCCCCATGTACTCACCCAACTTCCAGCTTTTTATGACTGAGGCATTTCCTGAGCTGCTTCTGGTTTCCACACATTTAATAACTTTCAGTGCCCTTTTCCAAGATCTTTTATGGTGCTTCCTTGAGTGAAGAGAACTTTCAGCATCCTTAACATCTTGTGTTAGGATTACTAACTTAAACACGGATTATGTGAAGACTCACTACCAGTTTGTTGATTTTGAAGGTGCTACCTGATAATTTCACTGATTAATTACTGCTTCTAATCTTGAAACTGTTTCCTAATGGCTCTCCATATTGAAATCTAATATTTCTATTTCTAATATCTAATATTTTACTCTTAGATTTAACAGGACTATTTACATTTTATTAAGTTTTGGGGTTTTTGTAGGCTAGGTTTTTGCATCTGATATTTTACTCAGTAGAATCATTTCCATTATGAGTGAGCAAGGCTAATTGAAGCTGGCATTCATATATGCCTCATTATATATTATTATATTGTTTTATCATTATCAAATTTTTCATTAAAACCCTATTTCCTTGATTACATCTCAGCTCTCATTTGAAAACTAACAGCAAAATTGAAAGATGTAGCCAATGAGCAACCTTAGCCTTGAAAGCAAGAATGGGATGAAAAAAACCCCACTTCTAAATAAATAATTTGAGCCCCAATATTAACTTCGGAATTCCAGAACTGGCAACATTATTACCGTATACTGACATCTGGGAGACATCTCCACTAAAGCTGTACTTGGTGTCTGCACTAGGGCTGGTCCTTACCATACCCACGGACAATTTTCAGGGACTGTATATCATTTAATCCTCTGATATTGATTAGCAAGATGAATGTGTCCAGATGATTTATCCACCTGAAGATATCTAGACTTTGAAAGTATATCTGAAAGTTTTGCATGCCTACATGGCCATTCAGTAACCTAACCTTTTGAAATGCACAGCCTTGCTGAACCAACCTATAACCAATAGATAACCAATGCAATAAGATTTTACCAAACTACCTGATGATGAGTGGCAGAGTGCCAAACCATGCCAAGTTCAGCTTGGTACCAGCTTACACTCTCATGCATAGTACAGATGTTCCTAGGGTTTGATCTTACACAGGCAAATCAGACTTGAATTTTCTCCAGAATATTACTGTGCTGAGATTTCCGATCAGCTCTGATGCATGCTGAGTTAGCGGCATTAACTCCAATGTGATATTTCTTCTCTCTGTCCTCACATTCACCCCTTCGGCTTCAGACTCAGAGAAATTCAATGAGGTTTGAAATCATGTACATTTTCCTCTGCTAAATGATAGTCATGCAGCCCTGGCTGCCTTTCAGGACTTGTACTAATTGTCACTATGATTTGCTCTAAAATTAAATAATAGTCCAAACAAAGATCATTTGCTGTTTACCTCAGATACTGTGATTTCAGACCATGTGGAAAAGTGGGGCATAAAAGTCACATGGCATAAGGCTTTCCAAAGTCATACACTGTGCTGTAGGTATTAGCTTACCCCATTAAAGCCTTAATGGAAGCTGACTGGAGGAATGTAATTTTGAAACAATTTCTACTGGGATACTTTCTGCTTCCAGTATATGTGTTGGTGTGTGTGAAATCTGCAGTCTGGGATGATTTGATGAAGTCACTCTGCAGAGAGCCAAAGGAATGTGGTCATGTACCTTTTCTTCCCTTCCCTTCTATCATCTGGTTATTATATGGGGTCATGCAACAGCAAGGATTAAGCAATGACCTCTGTCCCTGGAATATTTGAATTTAGCTAGGTACTGCTGAACCTGTGGTGCACTGCTCCACTTCACAGTTTCTAAGAGCTAAATCCAAGTGGCACTGACATTCTGCTTAGTTCAATATTGTACCAAGGTATCGACTTGGTTTTGACATTTAGTTGTTCACAATCATATCCAGGAAGAGAGATCAAGTACAAGATGCGAAGCTCAGAAAAAAGTCCCTACAAACAGACATTTTGTAAAAAGTGTAAACTAGCTTGTATCCCAGAATATTTACTGCAGCAATAGCAACCTTCCCTTTATCTATGTGCAACAGTTGCAGTAAAACCATCTTTGAGATTGATTAGAAAGACTCCCATAGACAGTTGCAGTCTGTCTCTTGAAATATTTACACCGTGAATGAAAAACATTAAAAATGAAAAAAAAAAAGAAAAAAACAAACCACCCAACCAAAAACAACACCCCACAAGCAAGAAACAAACAAACAAACAAAAAAGAAGAAACTTAAACAAGTCCTTGGCTTAGAAGTCTTGAAATCATTTAGTGGTGTGTGCAGGCAGGCAGAGCTCTGCCTCAACACCCTCCAGCTCTCCTCCATTGCCAGCAGGCACAGAGGATTCATCCCCTGCTCTGACCCTGTCCCAGATACATAGACACAGCTCATCTTCATGCCCTCAGCTCCCACCAGGTGCTGTGTGATGTCCCTGCACCAGCACAGTCATTTACGTGCCTGTAGAACACCTCCCTTTCCGTCCAGCACCAATTAGCAGCCCTTTCTGCAAAGGCTGCCTGCAGACAGCCAGTGGGCAGTGGAGTAGCCCTGTGGTGGTCGAGAGCAAAGGTAGAGCTTTTCCAGCAGTACAGACCCAGCTCCACTGTGCCCTATACTACACGAACAGGAGCTGCCTGTTGCTGCCTTACTGGCAGCAGGATGCAGAGGACCTGTGCAGAACCTATTTTCCCAGGCGATCCCTTACCTTGCAGAAGAGCATTTTTAACCAAAAAATCAGGCAGTGTATACAACAATTTATATGTGCTATTTTGGTTTTATTAAATGAAAAGAACTATAATAAAAGGGAGAGAAAACAATGCACTGCAGGAGAGGCAATTCTGATTGCAAATCAACCATTTGGATCAGTTTGAATGGATATTATGCAATAGATGCTTTGCAATGGGCAATCATGCTGACAGTCTAATAGGGAGCATCACTTACAATGCTATCATTAAAGTGACAGAACTTCTATTTATCTGTCAGAAAAGGAGAAAGTATTAGTCCCCAGACATCCTTGCAACGTTTCATTCTACATTGTACATGGAAGTGCTTTAAACTACTGTCATGAGGAGGCTAGATGTGGTTCAGTTACCATTTTCAAGAAGCCTTCTACTACAGTGTTTTACGATGGCAGAAATGAACTGCAAATATGCTACAGTTCAGCCACAAGGAAGCAGGAATACCACCTTGGAATTGTGATGTGATGGGCTGTGAACACCAATTCTTATTTTGACAGCTTAACAGCTCCCACTTCTTTTAAAGGGATGGCTTTCCTCTGCTCACAGTTTTTATCTGCCATGTAGATATTTTCCTGAGTTTGGTGTGTTAAGAAGTAAGTGAAAATAAAATATAAGCAGGTTTTTTAAGAAAAGTGCAGAAAGTATGCAAACTATTTAATTGAAAACTTCTAGTGCCTCTTGCATTTGGAGAAATAGCTTTTAATTTAGCAGTGAGGAGGTACCTTCTTCCTTTTCCCCTTCAAAACTAGCTCAGATCTGGCCAAATTAGGGTCCCCTGAGAATTTCAGTTCACACACGCATAGCTGCAGAATTGTTATAGGTTGGCAGATACATTTCCTGTGGACTCTGAGCAGGATCTAGGTTAGACTGATAGAGCAGCATAATATTTTGTTGAGACTGCTCTTCCTTCATCAGGCTCCACGGTAACGTCCAGCCTCAGTCATTTGTTAGTCTTTTCATCTTTGTCAGCAAACATGATAACAACCTCCATAACTCAGTAACATCATGCCCAAGCCCTGATCCATTCTGTGGACTGAAAAAGGTTGAGACTCGATAAAAAAAAACAAAACCAAAACAACAAAAAAACCACATGAATTTGTCACTCAGGAGTCTAGTTCAGCACATGATTTATTAATCCTGATCTGAGCGCAGTGCTAAGCTGGGAAAGGGAGAGCCTTTCTCTGCACTCTGTCCTCCATAATGGCATTGCCAGGTGTAATCTCAGAGAGCATAATAGCTGCATCACTCAGGAATATAACACTTGTCCTACAGCAGAAATGGAAAACCTAACAGAAGACTTGTCAAATTAGAAGTTTTCAGATTTTCAAGCTGGATTTTTGTTCAGTTTACCTGTCTATTGCAAGCCAGGATTAATAACTGCTGCTTCACTGTGGTGGAGCAATTTAACCCACACTTGCCATAAGCTACCTGAAGGAAAAAAGTAATGACAGGAGGTTGGGACCATCCATCCTGATGAGTTCAGTTTAAATCAGCTGTCTAGTTGGTCAGGCAGCACATCCCCAGGCTGACTTCTGTCACTTATTGTTCATCTTGCAACCTGCTGTCAAATGAAGGATTATTTGGGACCTGCTCGTGTTATATACACACTGTCCTGCTACTGTAGATCTAATTATATTTATTTTATGATAAAAATACCATTTTTCTTCCCATCTTCCTCTTTGCCCTGAGGAGATCCAGTAAAAGTTAGGCTGATGGTAACCTGTAGTGGATGTGATAGTAGACAGTGTCATGAGTACCTGAGATTGTGAGGAGTGGCTGTAGCTGGATCATCTAGTTCTAATCTGCCTGCCATGAGCAGGGATACCTTCTACTAGACCCTCTAGAACCTTCTAATAGGGTTGTTCAGAGCCCCATCCAGCCCAGCCTTGAACACTCCCAGGGATGGAGCATGCACAGCCTCTGTGGTCAACTTGTTCAGTGCTTCAGCACCCTCTGATAAAGAATTTTTCCTAACATCTGATCTAAACCTGCCCTCTTTCAGTTTAAAACCATTGCCCTTTGTCCTATCACTATCTGTGAATAAAAAGTCCCTCTTTCTTTTTTTTATAAATCCCCCTAAGGTACTGGAAGGCTGCTATAAGGTCTCCCTGGAGACTTCTCTCTTCCAGGCTGTACAGCTCCAGCTCTCTCAGCCTGCCTTCACAGGAGAAACACTCCAGTCCTCTGATCATTGTTGTGGCCTCCTCTGCACCCACTCCAACATTCCACGTCTTTCTTGTGCTGAGGACCCCAGATCTGGACACAGAATTCCAGGTGGTCTCTCACAAGGGTAGAATAGAGGTGGAGAATCACCTCAGCCTGCTGGCCATGCTACTTCTGATGCAGCCCAGGATACAACTACCTTTCTGCACTGCAAGCACACACTGTTTGCTCATGCCCAACTTTTCATCCCTGAGAATCCCCAAGTCTTCCTCTTCAGGGCTGCTCTCAATGAGTTAATCTCCCAGTTTATAGTCACCTCTGAGATTGCCCTGACCCAAGTGCAGCACCTCATACTTGGACTTACTGAACTTCATAAGGTTCTCATAAGCCCACTTTCAAGTTTGTTCCTGGCATGAAAAGATTTAGAGGTGATCAGCAAAAACAGTTCAACACTGCAAGCAGATAGTGGGTGCAACCATGCAGGAAGAATATTCCATTGCTTTGCTTCCAATTTGATTTTACTAGTTATGTGTAATACTTAATAATAAGTTTTCATTCCAATGAAGTTTTTTTCCATTATCACTTAGATGTTAAATAGAGGAATATTTGTGTGATATGCTATTTTAACTTCTGTTTTTACTTTGTGTTATTGCAGGGCATGTTCATATCACAGACTTTAACATAGCAACCATAGTGAAAGGCTCAGAAAAAGCTTCTTCTATGGCTGGCACAAAGCCCTATATGGGTAAGTTTTCAAGACCATTAAATAATGTAAGAAAAGTCACACATTAAGGCTGACTAATGGTATATTTAAAGGATTTTAAATTCCAAAAGCACAAAGAGGTTGTGATCAGTTTGTTTTGGTTTGTGGGGGTATTTTTTTGGGTTTTTTTTTGTTTTTTGGGTTTGGTTTTTTGTTTGGGGTTTTTTTTGGATAGTATATATATGTTTTAGCAGTGGAAAACATGGGAGAGGGAGGATGCTATTTGGGTGCTGTTTTAAGCAGGAGCTTGACCTCTACACTGTTCCAGTCAGGTCCTGTTTGGTTTTGTGAAGCAAATTCATGGAAATTTCACTTCATTTTTCCCCCAATTTCCTGCAAACCCCCACATCTTGAGACAAGAATATTTGATCTATTTGCACGACCGTGGCTATGACCTAGCAGAGAACACATAATGTCAGTGTAAAACTATTTAGACACATACTTAATTGCTTTGCTGTGCTGAGTTTCTCAAAAATGTGTCTGTTTAAAATTAGAGTTCTGTGTTACTAACTACTGTAGTTCTTGTCCTATTGCTTTTAGGGCCATTTGATATTTTTAATCATATATTTAAAAAGCATGATTGATTGAAGGCTGGGAGAATAACATTCAGTTCACCTGTCCTCATGTGTCTAAAGGTTAAGTATCTTGACTAAGTTAATCATTCCAACTTCCCCTGGAGCTGAAGGATAGAAGGCAACTCCTGAAGGTCATTTGTCCAGCCAAAGTTAGACTAGCTTCCTTGACTAAGTGTACACACGATTTGTCCTATTTGTGGCTTCCTACACATCTGCTGTTTTAATTCTTTCTGTATATGGAATTGTCATTGCCTGAGCAGATGACCAGCCTAAGACTAAAGATATTTGGATTCAAGAAACCATATACTAAGAGATAGGTGTTGTCTCCAAAGCCTTTTTCTAGCAGACATCCTCAGAGAACACCTAACACTCATGGAGTGGTGAAATATTGGTAAATTTTCAAGTTCTGAAAATGTCATTTGGGGGAACCAAAGGCCACTGTGTTACCACACTTCTGCATATTAGGACAGGAATAAAAGCATGTGCCCAAAAAAATCAGAATTGACACTGATGTTTTTCACAACACAGGGAGCACCGTACACCCTGCATGTGAAGCAGACAGGCATCTGCAGGGTGCCTCCACACCCGCTGTGAGACTGAGGCAGAGCAGTCACAGGCACTGCATCGGAGCTGGTTTTTTCGGATACAATATGTTTTTTGTTACAAATCAGCAGTCAGTGGTAGCTGAAGTCTATTGCCCTGAGCAGCCTGTGCGCAGTGGTCCTGTTTGGGCAGTAAACAGGACATGATAGCCTGTGTGTGGCCACACTGTGCCGCTTGGGCTCGGGACCAGTGCACCAATCTATCACTGGGTAGTTGATAAATGTATATGCTTAGAAAGCTCTCAAAACAGACCAGGAAACATTTCATATAGTCATGATTCAATCATTTAAATTATGCAGAGGAATGAGGATTTAGACTGAACTTTTATCTGCGTTTTGTATAGGTTATCTTTAGCTGAGTGTCTAGTCCAGTGACTCTGCTTAGACGAGACAAGCAGCACTGCGCAGTCATGGGATATAGAACATTAGGAGGTCAAGGGAAAGATGGAAGATGGGGAAAAGATTTCATCTTTGTACACTAATGAATGTGGTCTTAGTTCACCTCAGCTCATGTAGCTATTCTGTCCTTGAACCCTCCTCTGCATGCATCAGCTCTCCTCCATACCAACAAGCTCACAAGAAGAAACAGTACGAGACAAATGCTGTCCCCTTTATGAAGAGGTTACAGCACCATCCACCAGCTTACTTTCTCTCCAGTAAGTCTTCCTCACCTCTTGGAAAAATGCAAAGGTACTGCAAAAGCCACAAGAGTCAGAAGAGTCATTCTTGGATTTATTTGGAGCTGTAAGAAGGCAGGAAAGCTTTTAGAGCTGAAAAAATCCTGTTTGGATGAAAAGTGATGGGTGAGCATTCTCTGTGGCACAGTTTGGGTATCAAAGCTTCAACAAACCAAATATTAAGAATTTGACAAAAATGGCCAGACATTCATTGGTTCTGCCTTTTAGTTTACACCTTTTATTTTGTGGAGAGTTATAACTCCAGTGAAGTGCTACAAAGATTTTTCAGTTGCAGTGATTTCTGGTTTCAAAGCTGTATCAAAGGCCTTCCATGTGAACTCTTCTGAGCCATTTAGACTGTGACAGAAATAGGAAAAAAACAGAATTGAGGAGGTTGGCTTTATGGTTGGTAGTAAGCTTTCATTACCAGGAATTCAAACCTTGCTGTAACAAGACAAAATCACCTTCAAGCAAGGTACTTGCTGAGTACCAGAACGAAGGAAACTTGGCGGTTTCTGTAAGACATGCCTTATGCTATGCTGGTTTTCACAATGCTGACAGTATGAGATGTGATGAAAGCTTTTTCCCCTTCTTGGACGTTTATAAAGCTTACTCCCATGTGGATCCTGTTGTGTTTAGTCAGATATGAGGGCACTCTCCAGCCTTTGCCTTAGTAGAGACACTTATAGGATTTCTCACTTCTTCCTATAGTCAATTTAAGGAAATAAACAGAAAAATGTTATCTCTAAAGCCTCCACTCCTCTTTCCAATCTGATTGAAATAGGCTGAGAAATTGCTGGGGAGTGATTTGCTCACATGCAGCATGACTGCATAAAACTGGTATCCAGGAAAAAAATGCAGTGAATTTATATTTTGTAGTAAAAATGCCCTAGCTGTTCTGATTAAGATGCCTATCTTGTAATGCTAAGCATGGTGTGAGTCAGCTTCTGCAGCCTTTGCTTAATCCCACTTCACATTAGCCTTTTTGCCCCTAAATCTTTCTCAGCCTGAAATATTCCCTGTCTATTTCCCTACTTATTAAATGGTTATACAGAATGCAGTGCATCTGAACCTGAGTGTTTCTCCAGAAACCCTGGCAATTTCTCTGTGTTTCCCCTTCCCAGCCAATTCATTCAGACAAGTGAAATACCTGTCACACATAGGCAACAAAGACAAGGACAGCAGCGCGTGTAAAAGGAACAAGACCAAGAGCTTGGAGAGGAAAAATACTTCCAGCTGCTTCTGCAGCTTTTCTTCTCAAAGCCATTGACCTGAAATGCTGGAGTGAAATCAACTTATTGTTTGGGGATCCTTGTACTATTCAGGTGCCTTTGGCTATGGAAGACAATGCGTGCCTTCAACTGTTTGGGGAAACCTGTGTGTCACCCATGCCTGATTTTACCTTTATTCTCAAACCCTCCTCACTGCTCAAACCCTCTGTAGCACCTGTGATTGAGGGTGCTCTCAAGGCTTTATGGCAGTAATAGCTCTTTAAAAACTCATAAGTTTTCAGGCTGTTATCCCACACTAGCAAGCAATGCCAAACATCCTTTGAGACCGAGCTGGCTTTTGGCAGGCACAGCTGCTGCCAACAAATGAACACAAGCACTTGTGGAGGACTCCCTCCACTCTGCAGTGGGATGTGAACCAGTATAGCCAGTGCAGGGCAGGACATGGCCCTTGGCCACAGCCCGTGCCTGAGGTGTTCATTTGTGGCTCTTTCTTTCTGCAGAAGGCTATTGCTCAGGCCTCCTGTGTGTAAGGGAAATGTGCATTTGCCTCACTGGAAGCACGTGTGTAAGTCTTTGCCACTTTCAACACTGTTCCATCTTTATGAATGAAAAAAAACCCCAAAACAAAAAACCCAAACCCAAAAACAACAACAACCACCAAAAAAAAACAATGCAGGCATTTCTTAAATTGCTCCCTCACGAACAAGGCTGCAAGAAATACACTTGTGTCTCAAAGAACATGCTGTGTGCTGGGCACCCGTCTGCAATGATGGCCCTCTATCCTGCAACCGGGTGCTCAGTTACAAAACCAAAAGTTAAATATTAAAACAGTACTAGAAGACATGACAGATATCAGCTTTTGTTTATTTCTTACTTTGGCATAATTTATGTGTATTTGAGTCTTATAGCACATGCTTTTTCCTTACTGAAATGTTTTGAAAAGATTTATTTCCATACATCTGTGTATTATTTGTGATGTTTGCAAAAATTTTTCATTCACAGGTTTAGGGTTTGTTTGGTGGGGTTTTGTTTGCTTTTTTTCTGTGTCTAGTGGTAGGAGGGTTTGGTGGGGCTAGGTAGAGGCTTTGATGTTTTCCTCAGCAGAGACTGAAGTTATCCAAATAATGTACCATGACTTTACTTCAAATCAAACAAATAAAATACATTTTATGATATAAATACACCTGGCAAAAATACAAAGCCAATAAAATCAGCCATAAATTATGTGAAAAGTTTCAGCTACCCCTTTCCTATCCTACAGGCTTGTTATCTCAGGTTTTCACAGCTCCTATCATAGGTTGCTGTCATGGTGAAGAATGACTGTATTCCTGAGATTACCAAAGGATTATGGATTTGCAGTGGTCCATTGAACTTCTAAAATGTATGAGTCATCCATATTTATTAACTCATATTGTGTGGGAGTACCATTGAACTCAGAAGAAAGCTAATGAATGTCCTGATATCAACCTTGCAGGTAAAAAGAAAAAAAAAATCCTACAGTGCTAAATTTGTTCCTGAGATAGTTAAAATACAACAGAGAGAAATTTTGAGTTGGATTTTCAAAAGTGGCCAAGATTTGGTCTTTCTTGCACTCATAGTAAATAGTACTCTGAAATTAAATAGCGTTTTGTAGCTCATTTGACTGCAGTTAAGGCAATGTTTAGGTTTTTAAAAATTTCACCCTTTTCCTACGGAGGGTTTGACTGCCTGTCTGCAGAGTTTCTCTGGTGATCTCACTACCTGCCCTTTCAATCCCACAGAAATATCACAATGCCTGCATGAGCCAGGAGATTTCTGTTTGTTCTGATAAGCAAGAACCAAGAGTGGCCATGTGAGACTTTGAGGTGTTGAAACAAATGCTGCCCCTGCTGATGGGGTTTTCAGCTTGTGCAAGAAACAATGTGGCTGAGGGCATTAAACACTGAGCTGCAAGCAGGCATTCAGGTTTGGGTTCTACTCTCACACTAATGAGTAGGAACAGGAGCAGCTGAGAAACCTCAGGATATCAGGAAAGAAGTTATTATCTCTACCTGCTCTTCAGCTCTTTGTGCTCTCTGACCTGCTACCATCCTTTGAGGTCTTCCAGCAAAACTACTAATACAATCATTTCTTTGATTATTTCAGTCAATAAAAACTCCACCCTGAGTTCAAGTGATGGTTTTGGTTTCAGCTTCTTATTAATTAATTAATTTATTTGTTACCTATCGGAAAGACAGTGATCGGTTGTGGAGCTCTGCAGGCAGATCTGAAGGGGAGCAGATGTGCAGAGGAGATGGTAAATAGATCAATAAGTGGGTAGTTCCAGCAACCCAGCAGGGCCCTTCTGCCCCCTGGGTAACTCCTGTTCTTTGGTCATGCCACACAGCTGCCCCAGGCTTTTGCATGCATGAACTGGTGCAAAGATATCTGCTAACCTGGTAGGAGTATGTGAGGAAGGAGTAGGTAATGGTTACAGAGTCACAGAATATTCTGAGTTGGAAGGGACCCACAAGGATCAGTGACTCCAACTCGGAAGTGAGTGGCCTGCTATAGGGATTGAACATGTGGCCTTGGCATTATTAGCACCATGGTCTAACCAACCGAGCTAATCCCAGGGTCCTTCCAGTGTATCAGGTACACAGTCTGTCCTGCAAATCCCATTTTCCACACCAGATAATTTCAGTACTGGGGAAGAATGGCTGCTGTCCATACACTGCGTCAATCTTCTGTAATTTTGGACAAAATCCCTTCTACAAAGTGCCAGAAAAACTGGCACTTCAGCCAGTGTAAGCTTTTGGATGGAGTAAGGAAGGTACTTCTTTATAATTTCATATTCAATAGTAGGAGACCATGGCACCCTCATTGTTGCTGGGCTTTCTTTCAACAGGACTAGCAACTTGAAGTTGTTTCTCTGAGGCTGATCCAGATGTTCAGCCACTCAGCGTTTCTCTGTCCAAGGGCAATAAGTGAGTTTGTTCAGTGGCTGAGTAATGCAGAGGGTTGTATGAGGACAGCAAACTGAGTAAGAGCAGGAGAGGTTATACAGCCATATGGCAAACTAATAAGGCATTCTAAATGCCATGTCTGTTTTCAGGTAATGGTATCTAAATTATTTACTTTGATTGAATGATTGCATTAAATACAAGTATTAAAACTATTGGGGTGTATTATGTGAATAATGGTCAAAAATCAGTTACACGCCTCTAACAAGTCCAGACGTCACAGTAGAAAATCATCTCAGCATGGCTAAGCTTTAAACAGCACTTTGCCTTCTACTATAGAAGTTAGCAGCTGGCTACTCTAAACCTCTGAGTCAGAAAGATGACCATTATAATTTAGACCCTTTTAGCACCTGAGAAAGTAAACACTAGGAGGTAAATTGATAGTTTACCGAATCCACGTTTATATTCAGGGAGAGGGAAGTTTTCTTCCATTTAGCTCTTAGACCACTTCTACTTTGGACAGAAGATCACTTGTCATTACTGCAATTTGATTTCTGTTTTCTATTTAAAACATGACCTAGAAAAATTACTGACCCCTGAATTTACTTCTCAGAGGAAAGTGAAAATTAATATTTTCTCATCACAGTGCTGAGAAACCAATTAATATTTCACTGAACCATCTCAGTTCAAGGTTCTTGGAATACTATTTCAAAAATCAAGTTAATTTTTTATTCAGCTCAATCTGTCATCGGTTAAACCTGTTCAGCAAGGTGAAAGTATGAATGTATTATATACATCAAGTCATTCACAGATTTATAATTTGGAAAGACCCAAACCTTCAACAGCTTATCCTGTGCTAGTCGATCAAAATATTGTTTATACTGTGTTCTTTGTATATATGTGTATATATCAATTTATATATATATAATTTTTCCCCAAGATCAGCAACTAATATGTGGAAGGAGAATGATATCTGGCAGCATGGTATTATTAATCTCAGTTAATGACACTGGAATCTATTTTCTAATCTATGAAATCTCCAGCATTACAATAAAACTCATGCCACTGAACTGCAACAAAGTGTGCTGCTTTGCTGCTTTGCAACCCCTGCTGTAAACCTCTTGTTGCCCTTACTGACACATAGAGTCTCTGCTGAGATGCAGATAGACTTCAGAAAGCTGTAGTTAAACAACTGGGTGAATAATGTCAGGGGTTTCCTTCTTAAGAAACGTTTTGAACACATCCACCTGAACTGAATCTTCTTAAAAAAAACCTGAGGACAAACCACTATGGGATTTTTTGTTTGTTTGTCTTCATTTTCTCATATTGGTAAGGTTGGCATAGGCCATTTTGTAGGAACTGATGATCAGCTCTTATTTGCAGCTTTTAGCTCTGCACGGACAGCCAACTCCTTACAGCTAATCCATCTTGCAAGACTCTCTTGCAATTATTGCTTAAATACACTGATTTGTTAAGATGTAGTAATAGCCACTAGAAGAAAGGTCTGATGCATTCATCCCACTTTGCTTTTCCTCTCACCAATTTTGCAGTTTCAAAGCAGCCTATGTAAGTCAGCAATGCCTCAAAGTGAGTCTGTAGGCTTCTTAATCAACCCTTGGCAGACTCCAGGTAGAGGCAGGTAAGTGTGCTGGGCACTCTTTGATTAGCTTCTTGCTAGGAAAGTGAAACTTCAATGAGTTTGTCAGAAAAAAAAATCCCACATTGCGCTATTTAGGATATCTACCAGAGCCACTCCAAGCTCCTCATCTTGTGATTAATTGTCATGAATTATCTTCATGAATTAACAATATGGTCCGTCAGAAATAATAACAGCTATTCTTTGTGCCAACCACACCAAGTGATAGACCTCAAATTGACCAGTTGCCATGGACAGCATTTTCAAACTTGCCTTTGAGCATCAAGTTAGAAATGGCCTGAATTTCAGCAACCCAGAGCACTTACAATTTATGAAGTGATACTTATGAATACTCAGCAGATTTTCAGAAACCCTACTTCAAAGCATTTTATCCTTTGTACAAAATGCTCTTTTACAATAGGGAAAAATAGTGAAAATTGGTTTAATGTTATTTGCATTTACATTGATATTCTGTTTTATTTCAAGCTCATGAATCATATTGTTAGATACTGATAATTTTGCATAAATAAAGGTAATTATGAACAAGTCACATAAAATGTCCACTTTTTTACTTTATTTTTGTTACAGTTCTTTAGAAAAATACACATACAGTATGAGATGCATCATCTACATAATTTGCACTGTAGATCATCTAATGGCTATGGCGATTGCAGTGGGTGAATTGATGATATGAATTGATTTGCCAGAAATTACTCTCTCTTGCACAAGCCTACAGAACAGGAGTACGGATATTGCAGTAAGCCATTTCTTCTGAGGTGGATGCAGACCAATCAAATTTGCTTTCATGTTCAATTTTTTATTAGCTATTCTCCAATATGATTTCATTTTGCAGAGGAATAACCAGTTATTTACTTTCTACAGTCTGCAGTGTTATAGTATCACTAGAAAGATACAGTGCAAAAGCATCAAAAGACACAACTCTGAAGAGGATTTATTTTAGGTTATTAGTGGGAAAAAAATTAACTGGAGATATGTATTAAGGGCAAGCAAGGAATGCACTGAAGCACATTTAATGCAGCACAAAGGTGGGTTCAGTTATGTCATTTTTCAAGAAAGTGAAGCAGATAAAGAAATCAAAACATATTATTAAGAGGAAAAATACAGATGTAGAAAAGAAACAATGGAAGGACTTCAGCTTGGCTAATTGCTCAAGTTAAATATGTTCATTTACTCATACTCATATACGATACAGAGACATTTCTGCTGATCTTATTGTCGACTCTGTTAAAATTAGTACGGATGTCCCAGCCTGGAATAGCATTAATATTTAAAGGGTCTGTTTTTGTAGTTACCAGTCAATGTTGCAAGAAAGGTATTGGATCACATCTCTACCAACACGAAAAGCAATACCTCAAACAAAAAGACTGCATTGCTTCTCAGTTCTAGACTTGTAAAAGCTCTCAGTGCTTTGGGTGACAGGTTTTTCATCTGTCTGAACAGAGGTGAAGAGCCCACGCAGTTCATGATGACTGCCAAGAGGATGTAAAGATCCCGTTGAGGCTTCTGGCCTCAGATGCCTCTGTCATGCCACTCTGATGTGCTATGAGGAGGTGACTGCTTGAGCTGCTTTAGGATCACAGGATTGTAGAGTGAATTGTGTTAGCTGGGGCCTCAGAAGCCTCTAGTCCAACTCTGGTCAAAGTAGTGCGGGCAGTGAGGCTGGACCGGGTTGCTGCTGCCGGAGTCATTCTTCGGGCAGCTCAAGGGAGGCAGTTCATCATATCAAAGATATTGCTTCATGGGGAGCTGTGAGGACCTGTGGGATCTATCAATTGCAACACTTCTCCACTTGTCTTTGAATTCACTCTTGCTGCTAGACTTGTTATTACTTTTTATTTATTTTTGACTTAGCTTCACTATTTGAAAGTTGTGCTTCTCTCACGCAAGCATCTACTGCCTTCCCTTTAACTGTATGCTATAGTAACTACAGCTTTTGGCCAAAAGAATTTGCAGGATCTAAACTGCAAATTACTAAACTCATTTATTTTCCTGAAAAGCCTTTGTTCAGTAGAAACTGCTTGAGGAAAAAGGTCTGAAATGCTTGTTCTTGCAAGAACACTCTCACTCTTGTTCAAACCCTTGAAGGCAGAATTCTTCTGTGTAGGTAGGTGCATGGCGGTAAAAGATGAAGTATTCTTCTCATCCTAAATTTGTTACGGCAAGAGAAGATGTGTGCAGAAAGGATGCACACAGAAGAGCTGTTGCCCTTGCTCCAAGCTGGCAAGCTCAAATCTGATCATCCCTTGGAAGAACCTACCCAGAGCAGGCTGCAGGATGCTGTGCAAGCTGAGCCTGGGATCAAATTCAAGTTTTAAAAGATTACAGATAATCTATTTGAATAACAATACTAAAGAAAATCAATGCAGGATTTCAACTTTCCTTTCAGAATTTTTATTTGCTTTTCTCCTAGCCAATTTGCACTCTGAATTGGTTCTTCTGGCATAGTTATTTCTTACAGCAAAACCTCATGGTATGTTCTGTATTTCACAGCTCTAGTCCTTCAGAACTTGGCTAACCCCATGACTTGGATGGCCAGCTGTCTTTCTGTAAAATCATGCTCTGTTTCTGAATGAGCAGGCTAACTCCAGAAGTCTGCCATACATTCTGGAGTCCTTCATCTGCACCTAATGTCTCAGCTCAAAAAGACTTTTAGACACATTAAGCACAAGTTTAGTGTGAAATGGGTGTTTAACAACCTTGTCAAACTGGGGAAAGGTCTTTTGGCTTCAGTATGGTTGAGATTTCACCCTGAGAAAAAACCTGTGGGTAGGATACTGTAAATCACATTGCACCTTCTGTCAGTCCCCCCCATCTTGTGAAATGAGTGTTTACAACTGCTTCATTGGAGCTGATGGAATGCAGAGAGACATTCCAGCTGGACTGAAAAAAATACTGTTAAAGCAGGGCAAAAGGGGCTGTCTGCTTTAAAATACAGGACCTGAACTGCCCACATTCTGACCTAAGAATGCCATCAGCTTAAGGTGAGAAAACAGCTTCAAAACTCCAGGGCAAACGGAAGCATTTTCTGCAGATCTGCTTAATGTAGGGTGAGTTGACCTTGAAACTTTTAGAAGAAGAAAATAAAATATGAGTCAATAATTCAGTCACTAAAGTAGCAAAACAGCTGCACCTTTCTGGCAATGTCATAGGTTATATCAATAAAGTGCTTTCACCTCTCTGTCACAGAAATCAGATAGTGATCTGTCTCATTATTGAAATGTTAAAGCTATAAAAGAAAGAGTGAAACCAATATTATACCTGCCTAGCTCAGTAAAAATTCCACAAAGGTTATTTTCCATAATGAGATATTATACACCATCTAGGCTAAGAGGGCAAAACCCATAACTAATGGGGCTAAATCAAACAAACCTTCACTACAAGGTGCCTATGATGATATTCAAAATATAACATTGGTGCCTGATGTGCAATTTAGGTGCATTGATCCAGTAAAGTAATACAAAAAATCCTGCTTACCCTCTTAGCACCTATCTGATAGGCTGCATACTTGTAAGATGTGCCTACGCACCAACAGAATGCAGACAAGAGTGCAAGTACACATGAAGACATAGCATGCCAAGCAGGCTGTATCATCTGGAGGTGAGGCAGAGTTCACTCAGTGTAATGACTCTTATGGCATTGTTGATTCATGTCATGCTGGATCACAGCACAAGTTTGTCTCTGCTAGAGATTCACTGGTCATCTTTTCTCCTAACACATGTATTTCTGTAAAAATCTTTATTTAGGTGCCTTCAGATCTCATACTAAATGTGTTTAGAGATGGTCCTGTTGGTCAAAGAGTATAAGACCATATTCATTCATTCATTCATTCATTCATTCATTCATTCATTCATTCATTCACTGCTATTTATTCTATGGATTAGAGTTTTGCTGTAACTAATTAAAGAATGCTGAAATGCCCTAGTATGTTTGGTTCTTGAAGACTTCCTGAAGTCAGGTCTGGAGCCATAAATTATTATGTTGTCATCCATAATGCAGGGACTGCAAAACTCTTCAAAAAGAGGAATGCCTTTTTGTTCATTAAAAGTGCTTCTCTAGATGCCATAAATATCAAATCCCAAACTGCCAGTCAGAAGTAAATGTGACCAGACTACAGTACTCACTGCAGTAAGCACATCACAAAGTGATGCTGTGGTAATCAGGTGGTAGGTAATGTGGTACATTAGTCTCGGTATCACAGCCAGAAGAGGCTCACGAGGTCATTGTCATCTAGCATGATGTTATTAGTGGGGATAGTGTTGTTTAAAAAATCTCCAGTCAAAGTGTTTTCACAAAGTGTACTGAGATTCTGCTGTTAAATCATTAGAAAAGCATGACTGAGTTTTCATTTCTTTTCATATCCACTCTTATTTACATCTGGTTTTCTGAAGAAACCACAGTGGCATTATTTACTATGGGGTTTTTTTTTTGTTTTATTTTCCTGAAATTGACAAACTGGATCCTTCTTTTGAAAAGACTTTTTTTTTCTTTCCCCCCAAGCGTTGTTTTTATGGAATTCATTACTTTCTTTACATGACAGTTACTCACAGCATAAAATTAGGCTCAGGATTTCTATTTAACTACCATTTTCCTGTGTTGAATACCTCTAAAACCTGTCTGATTAGTTTTATCCAAATGTATGATAAGGCTGAGATTTACCATGTTCGACACCTCCATCAACCACAAAGAATCATCTCACTTGCAGATATTTTTCCACAAATGTTTACATTACCCTAAAGGTTCTAAGTCACATTTCAGATTAGGAATTCTCCTCCTATTATTTATTTTTATTCACATAACTTAAATGGACCAGGTAAGAACTAACATGAATCTACTGACTTTTCAAAAACCCTAGCCAGTGAAGGTTGCTTGTTGTCAGTAAAACAAGGCATTGAAAGTGCATCCTAAAAATGCTGTGCTTACAAGTGTGTTTAATTCCACTTAGTTGAGTTCTTATTCATTTTTCAGCTGTGAATATTAATGATCCATAGTCTAATCTTGATTAAATGCTTTTTGTTTGATTTGCTTTACTGTTTTAGCCCCAGAAGTGTTCCAGGCTTTTATGGATGGAGGTCCAGGATACTCGTACCCAGTAGACTGGTGGTCGCTAGGAATTACAGCATATGAATTACTGAGGGGTTGGGTAAGAATGATGGGGATTGTTGTTATTTAACACAAGTCTCAAGTTTGCTGTGCCCCTGAATGCACTCTTCATGATAAAATCTGAGTGTACAAAGCTCAGGTCAGGAATGCTGACCTGGTTCTTTCCCAGCTGAAAACATTCTTGGGAAAGTTTCACTCCACCCTCAAATACATTATGAACGTTTGCCTTGGTTTGGCTAAGGAAAGGCCTGATGTGCAATGGCTTTGCCACAATGCTGAATTGCAAGCAATTATATTTTTTTCCAAGTAGAGGTTGAGTTACTTCAGACTCTGTTATATCTTTGATTGTCTTGGCTAATACCATGAAAGATCTAATGTAATAGCCTAAGATGCTTGGCTCAACTATAGAAAATGCTTATCTGCCAGTGCATTTGTTTTTTCTCTAATCAATTATGTGAATAAGCTTAATGAAAAATCTTCCTGAGCATGGTCAAATACCACAGAAGATAATGGAAAATTCTTTTCCACTTTGGTTCAAAGAATTGCAGTCAGTTCCTTAAATATTTACTATTCCCTATGGAAAACAGTAATTTATATACTATTCCAAGATGATGATGTAGCTATTTGACGGACAGGCGCCGGGGCTATTACTCTTAATTCCTGTTTTGGAAAGGAGATTTTATTGCACTGCAATATGCTTTTTTAAAGGAAGAAGTATTTGTTATCATATGACACTAACAGAGTTCTACCTTGTCCTGCCAGACAATCCATCCCACAAAGATCTCACAATTTCATGTGGGACAATAGATAAAGGAAAATAGAAATAAAGAAAAATTATTGCCACTTTTAGATGGAAAACTACATTTCAGTGTGTCTGCATATTGTTACTTTAGAAGCTACACTTTTCAAAGGCCTAGGACTTGGACAATCTATTTTGTATTTCCATAGAAATGGCAAGTCATGCTCCTGATACAAAGTTCTCTCTCATGCAAAGACCGTTTCTGCTCTCAAAGCACAGAAGTATTAAAAACTTTTTTTTTAAAGTCACAATTATTGGCAATTTTCTCTGCTATTAGTCTCAAAATTAAGGAGTTTTTAGGCTGACATTCTTCCCAGAATGCAGATGTTAAGATCTGGTTGCGACAAGCATAATACATCCTCAACTCTGATCACAGATTGTAATACTACCTGCACATATAGTAAATTAAAAGAAGATCCTGATGGTTTTTATATCAACCCTTTCACCAGTGAGTGTCTCCAAGAAAGAAGCACAATGATTGATTGTGTAAAGAAAGCTGAACTCCCATGACTGATCATAAAAGGTCATTTTAATGTGACAATTAACTTTAATGAATGAAAAATTATATAGGCTCATATCCATTTGCTAAGATCCATACAGTCTTTTCTGAATAAGTCAATATGGCTACAGACAAAGTAAAATTGATATTGATTTTTTTTTTCTTCATGAAAACATTGCCATCTATATCTGCTTCAGTCAACCCAGCCAGCTGCTTGTTTTCTCCTGAAGAGCAGTTCTTGCCTACTGAGCAAGCCAGAGGGTGGCTTTGCAGCCTCCACCTCTGTATGGACTAAGAAAAGGTGTACTTTTTTCCTGAATTGTATTTCTAAATTCTTCTAGTCTAGAGAAGGCATAGATTGGCAGGAGTGATGGCAAGACAAGTAGCAGAGGGTTGAGGAAATGTGCTTAACCTGAGGCAGGTTGCTCTCAGCTGGAGTGTGGTGCATGCTGGTGTGTGGGGAGAGCAGGAGGTAAGAGAGGAAGGTGCATTAGAAATAAGAAGCATCACAAATTTCATTTTCCACCTCTGAGCCGTGCATAGTGTATGACACTGACAGCCTGAATTCAAGAGGCACTAAGTAAAAGGGAGTTGCTTTTCACTGAGCTGAATTTTTGTTTTAATTTGCCTCTACTGCTTTAAGAGTCCTCAGGATGCTCAAGGTGTTCCAGCCATTCTCATGCCTGGCTCCCCACAGGACAAGGCAGTGCTGGAAATGGGGCTGTAGCTACAGGAGCAGGTTGCACCCAGTACAGAGCTATCTGGACCACTTTTTGGTTATCCGCAATACTGCTGGCATTTCTCAGTAAGTCATAGGTGCATTTTTCTTCTTACCCAGTTCCTAATAAAAGACCTAACAAGAAAAAAAAATTCATAAAGCTTTGCAGTGAACATTGATCTTTTTACCAAGTCCATGAAATTGAGCTCTATAATGCAAACAGTAAGACATCAATCTGTTCCTGAGCTATAAACAACTGCTAAAATACTGCAATCATTATATATACCATGCATTTAATAGAGACAAAGTGAAGGAATGAAGTAGTAGGTGGGATTCACAGACCCTAACTTTCACTGCAATGTGAACAGTTTGCAACAAACTTTGGTAAAACACCATGAATAAAACCAAAAGAGATTTTTTCCCCCTACAAGTAAAATAGAAGGGATATGACCCCCAACTGGAGTGAATAGCTCAAAAACATGGGAGACAGAGATGTGAAGGACCTCAAAAGACCAAATTTATAATTGCCATTTATAGTTCAAATTAACTAATATCAGTATTTAAAATCCCTGCAAATGTCAGGAAAACAAGACTGTTGAATGTTAATAACCTTTAAAATGAGGTAAGTTTTAGGGATTTTCCTGTGAGGAAAAAGGTAGGGACAGAAATATCCTTAACAGAAAAACTTTCCATGAGTCATAATTCCTTGTAGTTGTTATTTTTAGAGTTAATCACCACTTTCAACAATTGGTGTACATTCTAGCTCAGTGATCTTATTGGTCACATTGTTATATTAAGTCTAAGTCAGCAGTAGTTTACTTCTAGATGACAGACAGAATGTCAACCTTTCATTTTTAATAACTGTTTTATGGCAACATTTCCACAGGTAGGGAAAAGCATATGACAGACTATTTCAAATTACAGTTTTGAACCTGATTCAAGAAAAGTATGTATTTAGAGCAGGCATTTAGATTCTGTTGAATTCACATGGACATGATATAGCTAAATGACAGCAGGCTAAATGAATGTGAATCAAAGCAAAAAGATTTAAGTAACACTTGAATTTATTTTTCGACCATCCCAGTGCCTTGGAATGGATGTGGCTTTATACATATGTTCAAAGTTAAATATGTGCATGAGTTTCCCCAGAATAAGAATATGTTCTGGGTCTTTATGAAGAGTGGTTCGAATTCCTTATCAGATTAGATAACTAACACCTAGAAATATTGTTAAATTATAATCTTCTACCAGTACATATTAGCAAAAGTCAGAGGATGACTCAGTTCTTAGGCAAGGTAATGAATATCTACCCTTTCCTGTTGAGAATATTGGATTAGAATGGAACTCTATGTTGTTTATGAATTAAGATGCATCAATTTGCACACTGCTGCTATGATAGCATTTAGCTGCAGATCTCATATCACATATTTATCACCTGCTGGGTACAACTTAATTCACAAACAATCCACTGTCTGTCCTTGTTTCAATGCATCAAGTATAATTATAACAACTTGCTTCACAAATACAAGTATGCGCATAGAAAATAACAAGAATATAAATTTATATGTAGTACTTTTATTTCCAAATATTGCATTTAATAAAAAATAAAACACAGAAAACTTCATGAACAAAGCACTGCAAAACTCAGGGCTTTTCTTAACCTATAGAAGAATTCAGGCACTCCAAACATATGACAGCAGATCCATGTAATGAGTTTTGGACTAAAAACAGAAGGGCAAAGTAGAAGGATTGGTATTTGGAGTCTTCTTTTTTACTGTGTTTCTTACGCAGACTTTTGTAAGCCTTTTTTACTGCTCAGTAAAATCAGGATAACAAAGTTACTTTCAGCCAACTCTTTTCATCAGTTTAGATCACAAGAACTTACCACTAGCACTACAAGTGAAAAATAGTGCATAACCCACATTTCACATAGAATTACTTGGGAACAAAATTATTCATCTATCTCATTTGAACTGATACTGTCTTTCATGAGGGAAAAATTTGCAGAGGAAATCCATGTACAAGTAATGACACTCACTACAACGAAAGAAAAACACACGCAAAGAAGGAACATTTTGGTGGGTTTGATATTTCCAACATAAACAATACTGAGCTCAGGAAAATGTGAATTGTCTACATGCTTTTATCTACTCTCACTGACTTGATATTGATTTAACTTTATCTCAGAGGCCTTATGAAATTCATTCAGCCACCCCCATTGATGAGATACTCAACATGTTCAAGATAGAAAGAGTTCACTACTCATCTGCATGGTGCAAGGGCATGATAGCACTACTGAAAAAGGTAAGAAAGCACAAACACATTCCCTTCCCTCTTCTCTTCTCTTCCAGAAGCCCCTCCAACATTGCAAAGGAATCAGACAAGCACACACATTAGGTAGTCAAAATTTAAAGGTTAAGAGAGCAGGGCTTATTTTCAGGCTTTTCTGAGCGTGAGTGGTGCAGTATTTTCTCTTCAGAAGCTATAAACTCAGGCTTTTCATGACTTCAGAGAAATGTTTCTTTGGGTTTTTTTAAAACTGATTCACTAGTGATAGCAAAATTTTGGGAATCAATAATTCCTGCTCTCTGCCCTGACCCCATTCCCCCAAGCCATGGCTATGCAAGTGGGAGAGGGAAGGAAGGACCATTCTGCCCTTTGAATTTCTGCAATTTCCAGACAGGGAGATTTGAAATTAAAATGGCTGTATCTCTTCCTGTCCCATGTTGCTATAGTTGCAAGAAGGAAAGTCAAGCTACTTTGCTGTAAATGTCACTAAGCTACAAGACAGGGCTCTTTCTGAATGCATCACAAGCCTAGAAATCATTTTCTTTCTAAAATCCCAGTGTTTTGTTTGCATTGATTGTCTGGCCACATTGCAAGGATCATCTGTCTCTTTTAGGTATTTCAGAACATCAATATAGATACTTGAACAGGAAATGATAGTGAAGGTGTGAATAGAGTAATTGAAGATCAATGACTTTTGCAGCAGTGAGCAATCTAGTTTTGATAGATAGCACAGTCAGGTGGATAATTTTAATTGCTGCCAGGATGCTCAGTGTAACTTTATGTTCCAATATATTCAAGACAAAATACAAATTGTTGGGTGGCATTGAACTGAGATGTTTCGTTTTGCTTGGACTCTTGTGTATCTGTAAACAGACTTTTGTTGCTAATACATTTATAAACTTCATGCCTGCAACAGCCATCTGGTGGCAATTAAATTATATCCTATGAGTTATTATTTCTATTTTTTTAATTGGAACTTCCAGGATCTGTTAGAAGCTTCCCTAGACACTTTCTTACACAAAAATGTGCATCATGCAATTTATGTATGTGATACATTTACTCTTTATATGGCATCCAGTCATTTGGAAAATGACTTGTGCTTGATCACAGCTCCTCACTAAGGACCCAGAGTGCCGTCTTTCAAGCCTTGCAGACATCCAAAACTCTCCATACCTAGCTGATGTCAATTGGGATGCTGTTCTAGAGAAAACTGTGACCCCAGGCTTTGTTCCTAATGTAAGTCAATATTCCAGGTGAACAGTGTTTGCAAATTCCAACTTTAATTATCACTGCTGTTTTACTTGTTTATGCTTGTATTTATTGCTCTTCAGTGATTTACTTTGGATTCCACTTTCATTTACTCAGTCACAGCTAAGGGAAAATTTGTCCCATTTCAATAGATCACAACAAAAACTAATTAACCTTGGTTCACTTTATGTTCCCTTTCAAATAAAAACTTTTTCCAGACTTTGCATTTCACCTGTTAGTGAAACTGATTGTCAGATTTAACTCTGACAAAGAAGACCAAGAAGACTGTTGTGACTGTGAAAGCCGGACATTTGAATAACATTTGGAAAACTTTTATACATCCCAGTGTACTGTTACTGTTTCACTTAAAAAAATACAGTTCCAAAAGGCTGACCTATTTCCTTTGTGACAGTTTCTTACAATGAAACATTCAGATTCTGGGGGGGATCTGGCAGTTTCTTTTTCACTGTGGTTTCGTTTTTTGATGTTTTCTGAATATTTCTATTCTGATCATTTGTAAGTAAACTGACTTTGAGGGTCATGAATACAAAGTACCCAAAGGTACAATATACATGGGGATTCAAGAGAAACCCTGACTCTGCAAAGCCCAGTCATACACAGGCATGTCTTAGGACTTTAAGTCAAGAAAGGGTATGCACTTGGCCACAGACCCCAACTCCTTAATTCTCAGTTCACATGTGGCTTGTTTCTTCTGTACACCTGGATTTAGGTTGTTCAGAGGGCATCTTGTTCCTGAGAGTATAGATAAGTTTTCTGACTTCTTAAGCATAGTAAAAAAAAAAAAAATTGAATTTAAATGTAATTTCAGAAGCAACTGTAGAACCCATGTGTGTGGTACTGGCCAAGTGGCCTGTCTCTGTAGCTGATGTTGCCAATGGTGAATGATGAAGACTGAGAAAAGAGGAAATCCTCTTCAAATACTTTCGACTGCCTGCCATTAAACATGTCCAAAGAAAGATATTCCTTTCACTTTTGGATTCACCTTATTTGTGTTTTGTCAGGGATTCATAAAACGGAAGGGAAATCTGTAATATTTGAGGTGAAATAGTATTCTACATTTAAAAGGAAATAGAAGTAAAATGTTACATTTATCTATCCAGATTAACCTGAAATTCCCATCACAATCTCTACCAGACACTTAGGTGTAGAGTCTGATATTGCAGGGCTTGTTCTACCTGGTTGATCAGGTGTGCCAGGAAATACAGTGAGGTAAGAATCAAAGTGCTTTTCTAGCACAACATTTCTTTTTAGCACAAGCTGCCGTTTTATGAGACCAAGTTTGGCCACACATTTTCCAGGAACATTTTCTCTGTTGCATGAGCCAAACTTTCACTGATCAATTGGTGCCACTCAACAAAATGTTTCTTGATTTTCAGGCCTTGCGGACAGGGTAAATTGGGGACAACACATCCCTTTGATCTGGGAAGAGTTTTGAAACCAGAGAGTTTCATACATTTTGACAGCTTGCCCTTGCTGTCAGGAGTTTTCGCAGGCAAGAGAGCACACTGGAGACCTGTGGGAGCAATATCTCGTAGTTAATTTTTCCCTCTGTAGTTTGATTCCATACACATAGCTTTTACTTGACTAGTACATGTGTTTCTTTATGGTTTAGTTAGTTTCTTCATATTCAGCTTGAGGTCATAAACTGTTAGTAGTTTTTTTAAATATAATTTGCTTTTATTTTTAAAGCTTCAGGATTAAAGTGATGTGTTTTTTAAGTGCTCAAACAAATCTTAAAACTATGCATGCTCATGAAAGGAACTGACATTGATGAACCTAAAAAATTATTTATTTATTAATAAATATAAATGAACTATAAACCTCCATTAATAAAAATCAAATACATTTTACTAAAGCCAACTGGATAACATTCAGGAAGAGGCATCAGATATCTCAGTATTATACTTTGAGTATCCAGAATTTGCTAGGAATAAAAATGATGGAGTGATCTCTAAACCAACGTTTCGTTGTAGGACACCACAAGTTATACAAGTAGTTTCTGATGTGATTTAACTGCTTAGTGTCTTTGATTACTAAAAATATCTGTCATTTATATATGACTTATTTTAGTACTACTACCTTGACATTGACAATGTTGTGATGGAACTCTCAGAAGTCCCAGAGGAAAATGGGCTGCTTTCAACATTTTCCACCACACAACTCAAATTGTTTGCAAATTTTTTGTAAGTGTTTTGAGAGAATGAGGACAAGAAAGGAACTTGTGTTACTCTAATCACAGGATTAGCTAAACACTGATCCAGTAAATAGGATGCCAAGTTGTGAAAATGTATTTGGTTCAGGTGAACCATAGATATACTGGCCATACCATTCTGGCTCTTACAGGACAGGAAGAGTTCACCACAAGTGGTATAATGAGATGCCTTTACTGCACTAGTGAATAGAATTTTTAAAAAGCCATAAACAAACAAAACAACAAAAAACCCAACCGAAAGCAAACCAAACCAAACCAAAAAAACACACACAAAAAAAAAAACAACTCAAGGCCTAAACTATGTTCCTGTAAACTTTTATGCTGAAAAGATCTGAANTGGTCCCTCCTGCTAAACTAGGACATGAAAGAACTAAAAAGGAATCTAAGAATGAAGGAAGAAAATGACCATATAGAAATAGTATTTCCAATCATTCTGCTTAAAAAAGAATTTTGTGATATAATAAAGAATCTTAAGATTTAGTTCAACCATCATATATTTTTTAATATCATTATAACATTTTTTTATGGAGAATCCAGAATATTCAAGCAACATGTGCAAAGGGAAAGAAAAAGTGTAATAGTATGGATAGAATAGAAAAAGCATAATAGATTAGAATGAAGCACATGATTGGGAAAAGCCAACAAGGAATCGCCAAAGGCAGATTGCACTTGACAAACCTGCTCGTATTCGGTGATAGTGTAACTACCCCATTGATCTGGAGTAAGTGATGGGATCAAGTGTTCCTTGAGGAAGTTCACTATGGTATCAAAATAAGTGGGAAAGTGGACACTTTGGGAGACCCACCTAGCAGGAAGACCTGTAGAAGAGTGGGCTAAGAACCTTATGAAGTCCAACAAGAAAAAGCCTTGCACCTGGGAAAACATAGTGCAGGGATGTAGCACAGGGTGGGATCTACCCTGCTGGGGAGCAGTGCTGTGGCAGGGACCTGGAGGCCCAAGAGGACACCAAAGTGAGTATGAGTGAACAGAGTGCTGCTGCAGCACCAAAGAAAGTCAACGAGATGTTGAGTTGCACCAACAAGGTCACCACCACTCTACTCAGCACCTGTAAGGCCAGACCTGGAATACTCTGCTCAGTTTTGGTCCTCACTATGCCAAAAAGATGTGGACAGGCTGGAGAGAGTCCAGAGAAGGGCCACAGAGATGATCAGAGGACTGGGAAGTGGGCCATAGCAGGAAAGGCTGAGAGAACAGTTTCGTAGAGCCTCGAGAAGAGAAGGCTTAGGGGAGACCTTATCACCATGTCACAACATTTAAAGGGTGGCTACAAAGAAGATGGAGACTTACTCCCTTTTTACAGGGAGTCACATACAAGAGACAAAGGGTATTTGGTACAAGTTACTCCTGTGGAGATTCTCACTAGACACGAGAGAAAAGTCTTTCATAATGACAGCAGTCAGCCATTGCAATAATCTCCCCATGAAAACAGTGGATTCCCCAGAAGTGGACACTTAAGGTTCAGCTGGATAGGCTACCGAACCATCTTGTCCAGACTGTTGTCTGTGTTTTTGCCCAGAAAAGTTTTGTCTGATGATCCTTGAGGTCCTTTTAGACCTGGTATTCTATGATTCTGTGAACCAGTTTTTTGTATAAATGTTGCTAACCAAAAAAAGCCTACTCCTTCCTCTGCTCTCATGGGCAGGATCTAGGTAAGTGCATCCACTGCAACACTTCATAAAGTCAGATTTCAACAATTAAGGTCTTAGAGGTGCTTCCCCTCCCTCCTGCACTAATACAGGTGCCATTTATGTTCTACAGCACTAACTGATATTCTGATGAAGACCCTGGTCCAAATTAATCTGTCTCACTGAGGTAACATAATTATAGTCATTCTGGGAGTGTATCTGTATATAACTAGGAAGAGGATCTAACTCTTTATACTTTATGATATTATTTTTATCTTACCTCCCTTATTTAAACTTCAAGCATGACTGCAGGCCTAAAAAAGACAGTTTTCATTTTACAGATGTGGTTTGGAAGCTGGTTCATTACTACTGATATTAACACTTGCAAGTAAACTACAAAACCTCAGTGGTGCTTCAAAGAGTAACTTTGAATCCTTTTGTACCAGAAAGGAAGACTGAATTGTGATCCCACATTTGAACTTGAAGAAATGATTTTAGAGTCCAAGCCTCTCCATAAAAAGAAAAAGCGACTTGCTAAAAACAAATCCAAAGATGGAGCTAAGGAAACCTGCCCACTGGTAAGCTGGAGACTGTGACTGTACTCTTTAATAGGTAAACTCAGTTAAGTTCAGTTTTATTACCTCTGAAAATAGACTTGACCTCTCTGTCTGTAATTTTACTTACAGCATAAACCATCTCCAAAGCAAGATGAAAAGCAACCATTTATTTCAATCAAATAGTAACAACATGGCTTAAGCTATAATAATTTTTAAGATTATCATAGATGCTCATTTGAAGTATGAAAAAGTGTTGCCAGTTGGCAAATGCACTTCCCACACATGGACAAATAGTTACAGGGAATATTTATTTGCTGCTAGTACAAAAAATGAAAAGTATGTAGTGAAATGGCTTGTTATTTATAGATGTGTGAAATCTGTCTCTTCCAGCTTTGACTGATGTGCCCCATGTAGAAAGACACATTGTATGAGCAGTCTAAAGTACTGAGAAGATTAATAATAATTTCCAGACTTAATTTTTCATTTCAGTGAGGTTTTGTAAATTATGTTGCTCCTTCTAATCATTTTGAATGCTCATGCAAGCTGTTCTTCCTATAGTTATCAGATGTAAAAATCCTCAGGAATTCTTTGTGGGGAAATTCTTCCAAAAGAATGAAAGATTGATTGTGCTATCACAGCCCAATTTGATGAGTCTTTGAAATGCCTCTTGATAGTATTCATTCATAAGCATTTTTGTTCGGTGTAATTTCTGTTGTTGTGATTTTTGTCTGTGATTCCCCATCTTTCTTAATCAACCTATTCATGCTGTTTTTTAAAGAACGTACACCTGCAGCAGTGCTTGGAAACCGTTAGGAAAGAATTCATCATATTCAACAGAGAGAAGTAAGTGCATTTCTTAATGCCTCTTTAGCAATCTGAATTTAAATGCTAAAATTAAAATGAGAACTATTTTTTTTCTCCCAGTGTAAGGGAAAATAATGATCCCAGCAGCAGAGCCTAAAAGACTGGATTTCCATTGATTTCTTCCTCTTACAGTCTCTGGGGTAATGGTTTTGGTGCTGTAATTCTTCCATCTCTGAAAGCAAGCAGAAGACCTTGGGATTAAAGTATGTTGGAAACATACGGTGAATGTTACAGACACTCCCCAGAGAAACCGTCAGCAATTAAGCAAAGGAATACAATGTAAGGGGCTTCTTCTGCACAACTCAAACAAAATCAAGCAAAGTTGTAAGTCATGACATTTTAATTATAGAGACTGCAGTGTTCTGATTTGGAAACACTGTTCATACATCTCCACCACAAAAAAACCAGTGTAATTCAACACTGGCTATTTCAACAAAGCTAAATATTGAACCTGTATCAGACATGAAGCAAGATCTTATAATCTAGAGGTCAGCCAGAATTCATAAAATTGCAAGTCTGTTTCCCATGGATATCAATAATCTTCCTGGTCCAATTAATACACTGCATTTCTCATAGTTTGCTACATTTGAGTTGCAGCCATTATGGACCCCTTTGTATTAACAGATGTAGCTCATAACAGGGCAGTTGTTTGTGTCTTTGGTCAAATTATTGCATTTCATTCAAGTACCTTCCATGGTTTGATTTGACTTAATTATATATGCAAGCCTTTCTAATGGAGTTGTAAAACGTTAGAATTAATTAAAAGTTGTGATTATCTTACTTAATGCTTACAATGCAGGTAATTACTGTCTTCCACAATTAAAACTGGGAAAGGGATTGTCAGCTTTGCACAATTCACACAATATCATGAAGGTAATTATGCCATGAAATCCCCTTTTTCCTATTAAAATCTGTGGGACATGTCTATGCCTGGTACTGTCTGCTCACAGAAACTACAGCAAGGACATACAAAGAAAAGGAAGGTGCAACAGATTCTTCACATTATTTTTCGTGGTCTCTAGCACAAGAAAGCCATATGTTAATGTAAGAGCCATAAACAAGAGAAGCCAGGCCAGAAGGTTTTCAGAAGGGTCTTGGTGGACTTCTCTGAATCAGTTCTGTTATCAATGAACTAATGAATGTTTGAACTTTGTAGATTAACTCACAAAAATCAAAATTATTAGAATCATTCTAACAAGATTAGAAAAAAATTACATTGAAAAATCAATTTAATGATTTTCCAAGGAGTCATTCATACAACTAGTTCATTTCCAGGTAGTAGTCGCTCACCTACTCCAGGGTCATATATCAAGAAAATCCAATACGCAGGAATTTTTGAAAGCTAAAACACCAGATTTTGTAAAACACTTTCAAAATGTTACTGGTTGTGTTCACTAACATTGATCAGTTTCTCATCATGATTTTACTTTGCTATTCTTAAATCTTTTTTGCATAGGAAATCTTTTTCATTTGTTTCATATTGCACAACTACAGTAACAACATAGGTTATAAAGAGCTCTGAGAGACTGATTAGAGATCAAGGAGAAGTTTAAATGTAGTACAAGTAAACGGAAGCAAAAGATAAACCACATGCACTTCATTCAGAAAAGCATGTTTTTCAGTCATTGCTTGATTGGCTTTGACAAGCTAAGGGAAAAATATTTAGTATAGATGTAAACCAGATCCTGCATTGTCTAAAGCTAGATCACAGTAATTTCTTGTTTAAATTGTATTAGAGCTTAAGAAGGACACAGAGAGACTTCTGTAATACTTTTTAAAGACAGAAATGTTAATAAGCAGGGATGTCGAGGTCAAATGTTTGAAGTCCAAAATGAATTCAAGTTAATGGGAAGAAAATAAGAGCAATGGCAGGCACAGATTTCATCATACCAGACAGAAGAAGGTACACAGTATAAACCAGAGTAATCCACAGTGTGTTTCCTTAGACCTTTCTATGCCCTCAAGACTGTATGTAGAGGCTGAGACTGTGTCCATGTGGATTTCCAAAGCCACGTGGCCAACCAAGTTCTTAGGAACAGTTGCAGGTGTTGAAAGACATGAACTGTTCCTACAAACACAATACCTATTAATATGTGATTGTATCATTAGGTGAGATGTCAATCACAAGCAAGGCTTCAAATCAGTCTCAGATTAAGGCAGCCGGAAGTTTTACAATTCCTCCCTGTTCTTCTACACAGAGCAGAATTACTTTTAGTCTAAATGTGGAAAATATCTGCATATTTCCTTAGACATTCGTTATATTCAGCTACAAAAATCTACATTTTATCATGACTTAAGCCTCCTGCTCAGCTTGTTTCAGTGTCACAGCACACTACATAAGTACTAAGAAAGCACAAATAAAAAAAAGTAACATATCTTTCAAGGGAAAAGAGAAGATTCCTCAAACTAAAAAGATTCAATGAAAAATTTCAGATACTTCTAACTGAGCAACATAAAGTCAGGTAGTAACATGTAGTTAGACTGTGTTAACATCCCAGTTCCACAACATCTTGCAATCCAGTACGTGTGAAATATCTGCTATGTAAAGCATAATCTGTTTTTGTTGAATGCTTTGCTGGTACTTCTAGGCTGTGCCTCTTTTCCACTATATGTCTTTCTTTCATCCTGCAATGCACACTGCAAATCTTGCAGTATGTCATACTTACTTTCTTGACAAGAAGCTCAGGAGACTACCAGAAACTCTTAGATAGCAGACAGGAGACGGGGGTGCAGGGAGGGGGGAGGTAGAGAAAAGGCTTACTGGGCTAAATAGAATTTAAACATAATTGAAGAGATGGAATGAAGTAACTTAATAGTTTCACTTAGTGATGACAAAGACAGAATGTGCATTTTCATTTTTGCATTGCTTTATGCAGTTAAGAATTGAAAACTGATATTTGTCGGATGTTTTAAGCAAGATGAGTGGCATGAGGAAGACAGATTGAATTTTAGCTAAGCCAAGCTTTCTAATGACTAGGCTTAGTTAAAAAGGTTGTCTTTTTTCCAGATGTCTTTCCTAGCAGCATTCAGTAAACATACTTTCTTGGAAAATCTTGCGTTGTCCTTGAATGCAATTGATTTGTTTGGACTATATTTTAAGTATGTAGCTGATATCTATGGCTTGGACAGTTATGAGATAGGACAAAAGACCTGAAGAATTAAAAAGAAGTAGGATGTTGTATATAGTCAGAGAATGCAAATACACACAGCAGAATGATGGAGCAGATGTGTAGTGTTAGAATAGTAATAGAGAAAAAATGACCTGGAGCCATGATATTAGCTATTTTCTTTATATATTTCATTGAAATGTGCAGGAGTTCCTGGGAAAAAAAAATCATGTGGTCAGTGATTATCAGCAATGGATTATCACACGCCATCTTCTGTTGATACTATTCAGAATTTAGTGGGGATATAGGGAGGAAGAGATAGAAGTCCCCAGTTTCTCTGTAGAAAAAGCCATAAAACAACTCTATCAAACAAAGAAGTTTCCAGAAGATGAAACAAAACCGTCTTCCTAAGATTCACATAAGTGCAAAGGACTGTCCTCTGTACTAAAACTGGCAGGTAGAGAAGAGATGTCCAGGTGTAGCTCTGCACTTCAGTTTAGCTAGGCATGTTCTCATTTCTGTTAATCCTATAAAAGAGTGTGGGAAACTTGTGAAATCTGAAGGCAATATTGCTTTCATGTTGCAAAATGGACACTGAGCGCTCCAAAGTCTTTATGTGATCCTTGTCAGCAGTTGTTCCGATACATCATTTCTTCTAATAAAACGGTTAAGGAAAGCTGAATCTGGCATATGTTCATCTTCCATTCCCAATGTAATTTCCTCTTGGGGCACTCATATACAATGTCAAATAATGGAACAGCAGAACAAGAGCAGCTTTAGGGATATGCAACATTTGTGAGCTGAAAATACTCCATGTAAAATGGCTAAACTCTTCTGAATAGGTAACTTTAAACCTGCATCCTCATTTGTGCAGGAAAATATTAAACATTCAGAATGAAATCCCTTACCATGTAAGCAGATTTTATCTTGACTGTATATGCAATGTATATGCAAATGGGTTGCAATTCTGCCAAACTATTTTAATAAATGCTATGAGCTGATTAGAAAAATATCAATGTTTTTAACAATTCCAGTGAATACTTTCAAAACATTGCTAATGATTTTGGAGTTTTTTACTTAATACTAAGATGCTGCAATAGCATGGTTATGCTATTCAGCTGCCTAGTCCCCACTGATCTGAACGGGCTTGCCCCTTTCCTAAACTAGTGGTATACCTTATTCCTCCTCTCAGTATTTGTTCAATGCCATCACACTAAAAACAGTCTGCCACAAACTGAAGCAGTTAGTGGGCTAACTAACTGTTAGTATGTGTTAGTGCTGCACATTACTCTCTCTTTTCTTACTATCTTTCCCACTGTTTGGCCATGCCTAGTCCTCTCCTAAATGGTACTGAACAGCTCTAGGTGAACAGAAAACTCTCTGTTCCCAGAATAAACACCAAAAATTAAGGGATATTAAGATACTTAAAATCACGTTGTCTGATTTTGTCCATAACATAGGTGAAAAGCTTACTTATTATTCTCTGCATCTTTTATAAGATCAAGTTTATTATCTTTCTTTTTTTTCTTTCCTTTCAATTGTCTTTTCAGACTCAAATCCAGAGTCCCTGAGTGCTCTCTTTCATTTTAGTTTGATTGAAATTTAATATTCATAATGATTTGCAGTATACCTCATTGAATGTACTTTTCTTAATAGGTATTTTATTTCACTTAGTGTCTCCAGAGATATTTACATTATCATAATCCTCCTAATATCTGAATGCTTTTTGGATGAGGCTACAGCACAATTTTTCATTTCTTGGTACTTCTGCTGACCTTAATTCAGTGTAAATCCGTCTCTTCGTGAGCAATTCAAGTGGTTTCACTGCTCTGCACTGATCCCTTTTGTAATGGATATGTCTGCTTTTGGAGATTGCTCTTGCAATCTCACCTAATTAGAAAGATGCTTTTCTGAATGTGATTGAACCTGATTTGGTTTTGGGCAGTAATAACTGCTGCTTGCTCATACAAGCCCTTTCACTTCTGCCTTTCACTCCTGCTCATTATTACTGGCTTAGAATTACCAGTCCAAATGTCACTCTCTTCTCTTCTTAGTGAGCCAAGCAGGTGCGAGCTAGTAAGGTTGCTATAGCTATACCTTCAAAATCCCTCTTTTTTTTTTGAGAAAAAAGTGGTCATAAAAAAGCCATTGCTTCAACAACCTGTTCCCNAAGGAGAATAAAAAGGGGAAAAGAATAAAATCTAGAACCTCATTTTCAAAGTCTTCCAGGAAAAGGGGCCAAAGTTTTCCCAAGCAAGTAAGGATACCATTGTAATGGCACTTCACCCAATAAACATCTAACTTTGAGAATGAAGGCTTGCATGGAGCTGCATATTTCAGAGCATTCTCCATGCTGGAATGTCGTCCTCGAAGGATCAGGAAAACCGATGCAGGTCCTCAGCATTGAAGTCTAGCAATTAGTTTCTATTCACAGAAAACTGAACAGGAATACACTTCATAAAAAAATAATTGGAAATCAATTTATAGGCAGAGAAAAGATAAATCTTCATTTGTACATCTCGGACTCTGGAGAGGAACCAAAACTACATAATTCTGAGTACCATATATTTCATTTTTTATAACAGGTTACATGGGACAAATCATATCTCTGTAAAGGCTGCATAACAGGTCATGACTGTTCCATTGCCATAGGGGATTACCTTCATGATTTCTCTTCATGTCTCTTCATATCCTGCCCTAGCATAAATTCTGACTTTTTATGAGTCTCTGTAAATTAAGAATGAGTCATGAACACTGCACTCCTCTGGCTGTTTTAAGAAAGCATTTTGGGGCCAGTTGCTGAAGCAATGCAGAAACAAGCCAGTAATGAGATAACTTTATTATTACCAGTCACTCTGATGTCTGTGTATCTGTTGAATATATTCATAAATGAGTTGGAAAAGGAGGCGAATGGTGACAAAGTTCACTTACAATACAGCAGTAGACAAAACTAAATCTGGCTGCAAAGAACTGCAGTAGATAACGATAACCACAGTTCTGAGTTGCAGGGTAAGAAAATGGCAGCTGAAATTCAATACTGCTCAAAGGAAATACATTAGGAAGAAAATAATCTAAACTTTGCCTTTAGAATAATAAACTCAAGTTAGCTTCAGTTATGAAGAACAGAGTTTGGAAAGACTGTGGATAGCACAATGCTTTGTGGAAGACTAAAAGATATTAAAAAGCTGCTAAAACTGCAAAAACAGCTACAGAGCAATGATGGATGTCATTGTGGGGATACAGATATATGTTCATATACATGCACCTGCATCTTCCATTCTGTGTATAGTTCTGCTTCATTATCTTTAAAAAGTTGCAGAGGACTAAGAATGGTTGCAAGAAAACAGAATTGGACAGGGGTGTGGCCCGGGTCATGCTGAAGGGTTTAATAGACTTGAACTAATTTAAACCCGCAGAAACAGCAACTGAAAAGACAGAAACTGGCTCAATAATAACATGTTATGAAACTTATTGAGAAGATGACTGAGCAATGATTATTCACTCTTTGTGATAACACTGCAGGTTTAAAAGAAAACAAACCATGACTTTGTGCAATGCAGTGTGTTGCCAAGTGGTGCTTTGGATGCTAAACATAGGAAAAGATTCAGAAAAGGATTAGAGAAATTAATGAGGAAAAAATCCGTCGAGGTCCATGAGATGTGAGACCTACAATTGCACTCACTGGTTTGGAAAGTCTGCAATTCAGAAGCGAGTGGGATATGCCATAGCAGATATTTGTCTCCATTTGTTTTTTTCTTCAGCATCATGCCCTGGTGTCTGAAATGGGCCACTGCGAGTGGTGGCCCACTCTGTTAGGTGGAATGCTTTGGTATGTGCACTCATGGTTTCTCACTGTTGTCAAGGTCTCCTTTTTCATATAGAGTCTTCATAGTAGCTTAAGTGTTGCACAGTAACATGTATAGATGCATGTGTATGCATACATGCAAGTATTTGTATATATACCCTCTTGGAAATAGGAAAAGAAATACAGACTTGGGGCAGCAAGAGATTTAGGTAAGATTCAGGTTGTCCATTGCTGTGTTTCGGGGCACATCCCCCATTCCCTGGGAAGATCTCCCATGTGGAGGTGATTTTCCCATGTCCCACCTGTGGCACAATACTTATTCCTGTTGTAGATGCACATTAGTGACTAGCTTAGATGACTTGCTGTAAATAGAGTGGCTTATGTGGATCCCTATGTTAGGCCTGTGTTACCCATCTTTCCCATGCATTGTGTGGGGAGGTTTGGTGATTAACTGCAGGCTGAAAAATATGCTGTGCAATCATAAGTGAGCTCCCAGCTCATTCTCCTTCTGGGATAGGTCCACCCTTCAGGGAATGAAAGAGCTGCACAATTAACCCGATTTCTTAAGAATGTAAATTTTGCACTTGGGTAGAGAAATCATGCATGAGGAATAGGTGGAGAGAGATGAGCCCACAGACAGGTGAGCACGGGCTATGTTTGTTCCCTGGTAACTCACAGGCTATAATTCCTGGAAGTCTGGTGCTTCAAGAACGGTAGGGCTGAACCAGGCTATTCCCAAATGCATGTTCCAGTCAGGGAATGTTTATTGTCAGGTCCCAATAATTAGGTAGAGACAGACTGGCTTTTGTGGTGGGTTGACCCTGGGTGGATGCCAAGTACCCACCAAAGCTATCCTATCACTGCCTTCCTCAGCTGGGGAAGGGAAAGAAAATATAATGGATGGCTCATTGGTCGAGGTGAGGACCAGGAGAGACCACTCTGGTTTGAATCATGGGCACAACAGACTCAGCTTGGGGAAGATTAATTTGATTTATTGTCAATAAATAACAGAGTAGGATAGTGAGAAATAAAACCTGAATCTTAAAAACACCTTCCCCTTACCCCTCTCTTCTTCCTGCGCTCCACTTCGTTCCCAGATACTCTACTTCCTCCATGACAGGGGGATGGGGAATGCAATTGGTTCATCACACATTGTCTCTGCTGCCTCTTCCTCCTCATACTCTTCCCCTGCTCCAGCATGGGCTTCCTCACACAGTCTGCAGTTCTTCATGAACTGCTCCAGGGTTGATGCCTTCCATGAGGTGCAGACCTTCAGGAGCAGCTTGCTCCAGCCTGTGTCCCACATGGGGTCAGAAGTCCTGCCACCAAACCTGCTCCAGCATGGAGTCCTCTCTCCGTGGCACCACAGTTCCTGCCAGGACCTGGACAAGTGGATCTCTGCTCCACCCTAAACCTCCGCAGGTTGCAGGGGAACAGCTGCCTCACCATGGGCTGCACCATGGGCTGCACCATGGGCTGCAGGGACATCTCCAGCACCTGGAGCACCTCCTCCCCCTCCTTCTGCAATGACCTTGGTGTCTGCACAGCTGTTCCTCTCATGTATTTTCACTCCTCTCTTCAGCTGCTGTTGCGCATTTTTTTCACCTCCTTCTTAACTGTTATCCCAGAGCTGCTACCACAGCTGCTCTTGGGCTCTTCCCAGCACCAGAGGAGAGGCATGAAAAGCAAAGAGAAGAAATGAGATGGGATTGAATGGTCATGTCTCAGTGATGACAGGATTTCCTTCTGTCCAGTCCTGCTTGTTTTTGTGGCAATCTGTCACACCAGTTCACTGTCACAGAGCTTCAGACATGCACATCACCATCACTACACAGGCGGCAGGCATTTCACAGTCATTATGTTATTATTTGTCTTTAAATTCTCAGTCCATTAGCGAAATAATGCTTGTTGTGATCTGCTGTCAGTTAAGAGGCCTCTTTACTCCAGCTCCTTTGTAAAACCTTCCTGCTTTAAGGTCCATGGTCTCTGTGGGCGTGGCAGTGGCTGAGAATACAGTTGCAGTAACATAGATGTAACGCTAGATGCAGAACTGTCCTTCTCCCCAAACATTTCATTTGGACTTGACTCAAAGGATCACTTTACCTTGAAACTTTCACCAGAAGAATAAAGGAAAAGAATATTCCAAAGCAACTCCTGCAATCTATCCATCTGCTGGTAGCTGGACAAGAGGGTGAACCTGCATCCTGCAGGATATGCACCAAAGACAGTCTAGGAAATTAAAGTCTTTCCTGAGAATGAGTTTTGGCCCATGCTCCTGAGAAATATCCTTATTTGTGGGCAGGTGCATATAGTTTTAAAATGGTAATTTGGCTAACTAAAATTTTCTCTCTGTGGTCCCAAAATGTCTAATAATCAGTATATTATTGGAAAATTTCATAAATGCTTTCCTGTTCCTGTACATGTGGATCTACAAACATATCTAAACTAGAAAAACTAGCTCACGTTTTAAAATGTGGCTGAACAAGACAGATACTGTCTAGGATTCACATGGTCTTGAGCCCCTTTCTAAGAGACACATATTTTACTAGTCTGAAAATGGCTTTATAATATTGGCATTAATCAGTTGGTTTAGTCACATTTTGTTAAATGACTGCATATCATTTGATGTCTTCTTTTATTTAGTTCATGTCTTAGCTCGTATTTTACTTTATCAAATCCCAGAGTAAACCTGAGATCTCAAGACACTGCAGGTCAACATACTACAGCATCCAGTATAAAATTTGTCTCTTGACTTTCATATACTAGTATTTCACGGCACTCACACTGTATGTGCACCTGAACCCATTAAGTTTGATTATAAATTGCTGGTTGATAGAAAATTATATTCACAGGCATTTACTGAGTATAATTGTTCAGCAGGAACCATCAACCTGAATCAATTACCCATACTCTGAGCATATTTCCCCAAAGATTTTTGGAAAGGGTGAGAGTAAATGCCACGAATATCAGTGGTATACGGAGACATCTATGCTACATGGGCATACTTCCCCCAAAATTTTACTTTTCACATTTAGCTGTAATAAAGCATAACTTTTAGTCTGACACTCAGTTTAATTTAAATAGAGTTTAAATAGAGATTTTTGAATGACTGCTTGGTAATCTACTGAGCTATCAAAACACATACGTCACAGTGTATTAGGAAAACAGACCTGAGATTATGAGTGTTTCTATCAAAGCAGTCAGCACCAAGAGAACGTGTTTAGGGTCAAAGACAGACTGAGTTAAATATTGGTTAGGCATAGAACATTCCTAACCCACAGGCTGTGCATAAGATTTTTCAAAGGTATCTGAAATAAATAGGAATTAGATGACAAAGTATTTTTCAAGATATAGCCCAAGTCATGCAGAAAAGCCATTGCTGGCAGCCCCAGAGCCTGAATACGCTGCAGGCACGTCTGCATGGATGAACAGGCAATTGCACCCCTGTTCTCGTCAGTGATTTCATTACCCAGCTCTTGGCAGTGTGTATCAGCATGTGCTGTGTTACAGGCTGATGGAACCATTCAATTTCTGCACGCCTGAACAGTGTGGGTGCAAATTAGCTCTAATCCAGAAGCAAATTGGCTCTGCTAACCAGTGCAGTGGGTAGTGAGCTTGTACAGCTGCTAAACAGGAAGGACCTTGGGTCTGTGTTTCAGAAAGGAAAGGTATCTCTGTTTTTCTAGAGATCCAGAGATCCAACTGGCCTGTATCCCTTTAAACTATTTAGTTTAAGCTCTTTTAGTGTTCAATGAGAGACTTTTATCTCCCAAGGTTGATCTGTGACATATATATTAGATAATTTAGACCGGATTTAATCTATGTTGAGGACCCTATTTACCCTGTAGAGAGAGCCTGAACTAATCCTTCAGTTGTCTACATTCAGCTGGCATAAAATCCATCCCACCATTGTGGGCTCAGTTCTTTTCTAAATGCCAGTTCAACAGGTGCTCTGTGGTCTGCCTGCTCCCTCTGTCTCAGGTAACCAAGGGCATCTCGTGCAGCAGCAAACATCATTGTGAGGCAGCTGCATTTGAATGCATTTACCTAGCCATGGGAGCAGGAGGGCAAGAACAAGCAAGATAGAGGTGAAAACATTATCAAGGAAGTGCTAAAGGCTCAAGACTTCCACTCTTGCTAGCGGTTAGATGGAGCTACTCTTTGGACCCAGGTCTCCCTAAATACGTATCTGCTGTAATAGAACCACAGGGGAGCATTGTGTTTCATTTAAAGCTGCTCTGCACATATTGGTTCTCTACACAGACTCCAGAGCATTGGGAAATTATGAGTTTACAGACTTTAATTTTCACTTTGGAGTCATGTGACTCAGCTCTGATGTTGCTGAGTGATGAGTGTTGTCTCTGCTTCGGCCACTCCTTAAGTCTGACCTGGTCTGTCCCAAGCTTCCTTTGGTACAGAGCAAGATTGTGCCTTCCTTGTTTACTCAGAAATGCTTAGAAAATTCATACACTTCTCAGTGATTTTCTGTTTCTCTGAAAAGACTTCTGAGATCACTGTGCAGATGCTAAAGAAAACAAAAGCCCACTGTTAACTCTGTCATGCTAACTGCCCCTCTGCTAGGTGTAAAGAGGAATTTTTAATAATAAAAAAGAACATTAGCTATATACAGTTGTCTTTTGAGATAGTTCTAATTAGCTATATAATTGCTTAGTTTAATTAATTAGATCTCCACATTTGGGATTCTTTTGAATCCTTCCTCATTTTTAAGGTTCTTAGCTCACCTTCATTTCTACTTTTTTTTTTTCCTTATACTGTATTTCCCACCTTCATTGCTGTTCAGTTCATGTTTTTTAAAGGCAGAATACAGCCAGCCTTCCATGCTGCTCCTTTGGTCTCTGGCATAGTTTTACCCAGGCCAAAATCACTCTTTGAAGGAATCCCTTTCATGCTTCAGAAGTTAGCATAGACCAAAGGCTGCCTAATAGGCAGCTGGAACACAGCAACTCTAGTCCGAAGATTGGAGAGTTTAGCCATAAGGACGAGGCAGTCTGTGTCACTCAGCTTCCAGGCATCGATCCCTACCTTTGGGAGTGAATACAACTGATGCCTAAAATACAGAAATTATGCTCCCAAGCAGCAGCCTATTTGCTGCCTGAGATTAGAGCCCTCCTGGGTACCACTGCGGAACGGGAAGTGGATGAATAATTTGTCAGATGTTCAGGTTACCAGGTAACTTAATCTTATAAAGGATTATCCATTAGTTCTGCTATGTGCTATGAAATCAGAGCAGTTCTTTCCAAACTGGGGAATTTTGTAGAATATGGGAAGAGACTTGACTCTCTTCCTGAAGATTTACACTGAAGAAAGGTGAGTATTTTCCTCTTTATGGATGGGAAGTGTAAAATAAGCAAATGTTTTTGTTCAACTCATAGGCTTATTTTTGCTAACTTTTTTAAAAAATAAAGCAAATATAGGAATTTTCACTCCTTTCTGGGTACTTTCTGGTTATTTTATTTTGAAAAGTAAAAATACTCTTCCTAAGTATGCTCATTCAGTTTAAAAAAAAACTTGATCAGAATACTTTACTCACTTCCTCCTTCTTTATTTTACCTTTTCACTAAAAATTGTAGTTGAATGAAAACATGGCAGATAAGAACTAGTAACCTGAATAATGGAGATATAAAAGAAAGAGTGACACTAATTTACAACTGCAAAATACTTCCAGCTTCAATTTTTACAAAAATAGAACACTGCAAGGACCAATTTATAAGAGAAACCTAAAAAAATGTAGACAAGAAGATAATTAAGTGGCCATGTATCAAAGTCCATTCTTCTTCCCAAAAGAGGAAACCAGATGACAAGCCAAGCTCTTTATTGTTGCAGAAGTCATGTTCTGTTATCAGTATTTGTACAATCACTGCCTGCAATTGATGTTAAAATGATGGATGAGAAAATAATGGGTGAAGTTTGCGAAGTGGAGTATGAGACACACAAGCATATAGCCCATTATTTCTGAAAAGATGTGCGCATCCCTGGACCCATATTATACTGCCAAAAACTTGCCCTGTTTTTGTAGCATGTGCACTTTACTGATGTGCATGAGCTGCTATGAAGTTTAAATAAGGGATTTTATAAATGATAAGGTTTTGCATGACCTTGGGAAGTCACTCTTTTCCTGACTAAATCATGACAGATTGTGGATTCTGTGAACATTTCTATCAGTGTCAAGCCAAGAGAAGAGAGTCCTTTTGGGGCTGCTGGATGAGCTGATGCAGAAAATGAGCTGGTATGACCAACATTGTTAGTTTTCACCTGTCTGCCACCTACTTCCCACTGAACACTTACTATTCGGGACAGAGATATAAACCAAAACATATGCCTTTTCATGATGGTTATACCAACACCTAAAGTTCAAGTTACCCAGCAGCTTTCTGGTTAGAATTTTTAGTGTGAGTCTTTTGAGCTTTCACAGTCTATATACTTCTGTTCTTTCTAGAACAAGTTACTCTGCATAAAACTACTTAGAAATGGGAGGAACACAGGGATATAGTCTGTACTTCTTCCACTGTAAGGAAATCTTATTGCCACAGTTAGACTCCAAAGTCCCATTAAGTCTTCCTTTTTACACTTTTTGACTGGAAAAAAGGAGGTGGGTGGGGATGTACTTCGTGGAGCTCCAGAGTGCCATAAATTTTCCAAACTCTTTGGGTTGAGCATTTCATCTTTATTTTGTGTTGAACCAAGCAGTGAAGCAAGTTCTGATGAGGAATATAACCAGATGCTAACTACCTCCATTTCTTTAGGAAGCAAATTCTAGACCATTTGGTAAAACAGTGCTTAGTCATCATCAAGACAAATTGTGTTCAGGGAGAGCCAGTGGCAGGGTGGGAAGGGTTCAAGAATCACCACCTTGAGGAAGAAATCATGTGGACCACGAGTGATTGATTCATTCATCCAGGAATTTTTTGCTTATGTTTGGATAAAAATTTTGATGCATCATTACCACACTGAATAAAAACTAAAATTGGAAACAAATAGTGGGCAATAAGAGTGAATATCAAACTGACCCCTTTTCTGCCCTTAATGCCAAGATATCTCTCCCCAGCCTTGGCTACCTCCAACTTGTTACCATCTTGGCTAGACATGTTGGGTGTTCCCAGCTCTGCAAGGATCCCTGTGAGATACTACTACAGTCAGGGTCCTCTGGCTTTATGGAGTCCACCTCTATAACATTATTATCTGTAAAAATTACTTAGGTGGAATTTCTGCAACACCAAAATATCTAGCAATCTCAGTTATACGGCATAGCTTTCACGTTTCTGTTTTCTGTGATCAGGATATAACAAAAGAGTGCCTGTAGCTGTCACTTTCTGGCTTTTACTAAATACTTCACAAAATCTCAGTGCTAGATCTTTTCTATTGGGAACGAAAGGTTTTTAGTGCTGCATTTTGAAAGAGTCTGTATTTACCAACTGTTATTCTAAAAATACAGCATTTGGACATTAGAACATGTACTGTTTTTCTAAAATCCTCTTGGAACTTCAGTGTCTGTATTCCAGTAGACAAAACACAGTGACATGATCAGAGAAATGCAGATGAAACAGTCCTTTTCTGAGCACAGTCATTCCCCATGACAGATCAGTCAATTTTTTTTCTCTGATTCAGACATGTTCAGAATAAGCCTTCTAGAAATGCCATCTGCACAAGCCATCAGCATTACTTCTGGGTAGCTGCTAAATCATAGAACTGAGGTGGGTTTCTAACTATTTAGCAAACTGTCCCCAGGATTCATGAATTTCATAAAGCCAGCACAAACATGCCTCATCTGTTGTGACCTCAGATCCCTTTCCTTGTGAAGAGTAACTGGGATAAATATTCCAGAGATTTGTCTACTCCTTAGGGTTTCTTTCAAGGGATGTAGAAGGTCCCATTAATAGGGCTTTTTCTAGCATGAAACTACAATTTCTAAAGTTCATCTTATTAAATCCTCTTTTTCCCCAAACCCAAAGCAAAAACAACTGTTTTCTCCAGCAAACTGTTTGAAATATCAAGAGACCAAAGTAAAATGCTAAATCTAGAAATAACAAAGCAAATCCACTCAGACCATTCTTTTTCCTCTACACCCAAGACACTTGACTTCCAACATTGGCAAACTCCCTTGCAAATTTTCCATAGTAAAAAGAGTTTCCTGTGGGATGTGGCAAGTGTGGGAGTCTCAGAGGAGGTGCAGGTCTGCCTGGCTTGAGGTCTCTTTTGTCAGCAGAAACTGTCCTCTAGATGGCTTCTAAGAGCATTTTGAAACCACTTGCATTTCTGAGGCTTCAGTTTCCCACAGCCTGGCAAGTTTCTTGACAGCCTGGCAAGACCCACTGACGAGTACATCAGCTGCACAAAGGTGTTATCATGCACCAAGTAAACAGACAGGAGTGACAGGCAGTGTAACAGCCTCCACATGGCTCTCAAACACAGCAACTACATTTTGTAAAGCCTGATGTCATTGCTCTGCACTGGTATGGGGATTTTGGATCAAGAATTTCCCCTCTCCTCTGAATTCATTTCCACTGACCAACAGCAGATTCAAGATCCAGCATCAGAAATCAATGCTGCAGGAAGACTACTGTAATATTTGAGTATTAAGATAATATGAATCTTAAAAATGGCTCACACAGCCTCTTTCTCTTTACCAGAAATACTGACAAAGCCCAAGACTTGACTGGAAGTTCAGTTACTGTTCTTCATGTATTCTTATAGTGACTCATGGAGGCTCTTCCTTCCTCACTCCTGGAGAGGAGTCTGTCCAACATTCAGTGTCACACACTATCAATTGCAAGGATCAATGGTGAAGGGAAATAAAACTCAGCTTCTCTTTGCTGGTTCAGCAGTACCACTTTTAGTTCCCAGCATAAATGTCTCTGAGAATATTTATGTATTTGTACAGAACAGAATAAATGTACTAGACACTGTTCAAACTCATTTTCATCCTCTTTTCCTTGCAGGTCTTTTTGTTCCATGTGACTAACAGCTGGAATTAGTCATTCACTTTCTTCACCCACAGCTGGTCATTTTATTATTTATTCTCAGCCAATAGTATTCAGCACAGGAAGAGGTACCTGGTTCAGATCCACAACAATGTCCCCATCAAGCCATTCATTCTCCCTGGGCCTCTATCAAGTTATCACAGCCTGTAGCTGCATCAGCTTAAAGGCAAGATAAGTCATTCACTGGGAAGCAGCTTCCTATAAATGATTTATTGCACCGGTGCCATTTTTGAACAGAATGGCCCAGACTGCATTTATTTTGCCATGATTACTGGAAACATGTCAAGGTACTCACATTTTTTAAAAGCTGAGAACATCTGATGGAAAACTGCTCTGGGTCTGACACCAAGGAATCAAGAATGCACCAAAAGGAGAGACATTTCAGTTCTGTAGCTATCCAATATTTTACCTGAAGAAACTGCTTGTACACACACAGCTGCTGTGCTGAGGTTTCTTTGGGTCTTGACCTGAGCCTATCTGCAGTATGGAGCTAGAGAGAAATACAGACCAAGTGCCCTTTTTTTTTTCCCCTGAAACTGCAATTGTTTGGGAGAAAGCCTTAGCACATCTGAAATTTTGACAGTTATGTTGAATCTGCAACTTTTCATCCTTTGTCACTGAACTTACCCAACTAAGCAGCCTAAACACAAACTTCAGAATTCTTCTTCATCTAGTGAACAAAGCTGAACTGTAAGCAATTCCCTGGTGTTCCCAAGCTTGCTACTGGGTTTCTTCAGATGTTTGTGATTTTCATTCTGGCCTGCCATACTTGTAGCAGTCTTTTTTGGTTCAGTATTTTATTTTCCACGCTAGCTTTTAGCCAGTCTGTTCTCTTTACTTTTATATTTTTATATAGTCGATAATGTATAGATGCATAATTATGCAGACAGCATTATTTTATTTTGCTTGATTATATATGTCCCCTTCTTTTCTTAATCATCACAGACACCAGACTGCAATTCCCTGTTTCATTCAGGCCTGTGAGACACAGAGCAGTACTTAGAGGCACAATGCTCTCAGCTTCCATCATTCTTGGCAGCAGCTGCATCAACATCTGATGTGCAAGCAGAAGCAAAGCCCCACACCGCTTGGTGCGTTCCTGCTCATTGCACCCTTTGCCTAATCAAGAGCTGCAAGTACAAGCCTATAAAATGATCTGTCACCAGTTTATCCAGAAATACCTCCCGTGGGCATGGGTTTGATAAAAGTACAAGCTTTCATTAGTCCAGACATGGCTTCAGTGTTCGTTTTATTTCTCTTTCTTAGCCACAACATGCCCAGCTGAGATTTAGGACTAGAGCTTCTAGATTTCTGGACAAATATAATTCCCCCTCAGCTTCCCCCACCTATATTTTTCTCTACTTAACAAGAGAGAAGTTGAGGCACAGAGAAGTGCACATTTTTTCCAAAGGGTGACAGAGGTGGAAACAGAATCAGCATCTCCTGATTCTTAGACCAACACCCCAGCTCCAAGGGCACAGTGGTAAGCAGGTGTTCATATGCCCGTAGTAACTAACCCTCTAGAGTAAAATCTTTAATGTAATTTTAGTCACTGAATAAAGTGATTGATAAATCATTGAATAGTTAAATAACAGTTTTTTCCTAAGCCACCAGGTTAATAGCCTATTGTTTACTTTGATAATCTGTAAATATGTGTAGTGAATCTACATACAGAAACAGAAAATGTCTGAAAAGGGAATACGGTGAAGCACTGCTAAAACAATGCATTTCTTTAGCATTTCCAAATCCCCATAATCTAATTATGCTCCAATGGAAGACCAGGATAAAAGAAAATATAGGAAATAATTAACAGTATTAACCACCCCTGTAGAGAGCAAAAAAATTGAGGCTGGTCAGTGATATCTTTTGAACTCATAATGAGCTTTTTTTCACAAAATCACAGAATACAATGAGTTGGAAGGCACCCACAAGGATCATCAAGTCCAGCCCTTAGCCCTGCACAGGACCATCCCCAAGAGTCACACCATGTGCCTGAGGGTATCATCCAAACACTTCCTGAACTCTGCCAGGCTCCTCATATGCATGCTGCTTTTGTGCAAGTTTGAGTGGTTCTCAAAAAAAAAGTAATTAAAAATTAATGTTTTCTTGCTTCATGTTGTTAATGAGAGAGGTTCTGTTTCCCTTTTCAATAAAGCAGTACAGTAAATGCCTTCTCTTTCAGCATTTTATGAATTAAGTAAATACACGATTTCAGGGAGAGAGTACTTGCATGTCTTATGCAATGATTCCTCAGGTCTCCATAAAGCCAAAATCTGTCTCACTCCACTATTTAGCAGTTTGCAAGGTTTGCAACCCACAGTTTGCAGTATGAGTTTCCGAGTACTGTAGTCAATGCCTACAAATACCTTAGTCTTGTACCAGTAGCTCAGACCCTAAGGTGTTTCAAGTCTCAAGTCCAACTCAATTACTCTCCTGGTAGTCCCCAGGAACTTTTTTGAAACCCTGGTTAAAAAAAACCAAACAAAAAAGCCAACAAACTAGTGAAAAAACCCCAAACCAATGAAAAACCAAAGTCATTACATTTACTGTCTTCCATGGTGCCAGGACAGTTTCAAGAGTAAGTTATATTCTCCATTCAGCTCTGCAGAAATTATGTATTTCAATTTACTTAGAGTTCTTGGGTGAAAATCTACTGTGTTGATGCTTTATCAACATTAGCTTAAACAACTGGTTCTGAAGCTGTTTGACTGATAGTTTAACTGGAGACAAACTTCTCATAAGGAAAGAACCTTCCTAAGCTCATTTGTCATGAATACTGGTGAAAATAATTCACTGGTTTTTCAGCTAGGGACTCATATTTTTTGTGTGATCCTCTAATAAGTCATGCATTGATTTTTAGACTCAATGATAACCATTTTATTTCTGATACACTTGAAAACAAAGTTATCATTACGGTAAATGCTTTTAGAAATTTGTTCCTTTAATCTATTATTTTTTCCATCTGTCTTACAGCTTTTCATTTAATGTGCCTGTGCTTTTAATCTCAAGTTTTTGGACCATTTTCATTATCTTTATTTTATATAGTCTCCTTTATTCCTCTGTTTAACTATTACAGAATTTTTATGTCCCTTTACATTCTCTTCTGAATCTTCAGTATGGTGTCTCTATAGCCTTTATGACACCTGGCAGTACTTTAGCCTTTGAAACTGACCCTTCAAATTTAATTTTTGCATGTTTTTCCATTAATGAGTATTTTTTATGTACTCAATGCTACTTTCAAAGTTGGGGCTTTTTCCAAGTGTATAATTTATAATCACTGTAACAAAGAGCTTCCTCCACAGTGTCTCTGGTGCTAAGTCTTGGTGCCTTTTTCAGGACTACATCAACAGCTGTTTCCCATTTTGAGAAAAGAAACAGTCAGAGAAAAATTCCTTCAAAATAGCAGCTGCCGCTGTTTTCAAAAAAATTGTGTCCTATCTCACAGCTCCCTGGTAAATCTTTACATCCTTCTGGAAAGTACTTACATAATGTCTGTGTTTGAAGGAAAACACTGACTATCACATGAATCACAGTAAAATCACAGAGGTAGAACACAAATGCTGGGGAGCTTTATGACAACACAATTAGTGGAGACTGCAGGTGCTCCTAAAGCTGTTGCTGTTCTCTAGAAAATTATACCAAAGGAAGATAACTTTGTAGTCTTTAAACAACATAGAATTTTGTTGCTGTTGACCCTTGAAACCACTTACGGTGCTTTGATAACATATGAAGTAAGAAGAAGAGGAATACCGAATATGCTTTTGTCTCGTGTTTTTTTCTCTTTTACTGATGAAGGTTGCTGATAACTTTGTAGGACAGCAGAGGGGAGCAGGTACTTACTGCTGTTGTGTGCCCAGTCAACAGCCTTCATCAGCCTCAAGCTACGTGGAGGTTGTGCCAAGTTACAGCCTGAGCAGAGGTGCTAAAGCCAGAGAAAGCACTCTGCTCTGTTTATGACAAGGTTTAATGGGAGTGGGATTTGACCAAGACCTAAATGCACGTATTTAGGAGGACGCAATCATCAGTGTTTAGAATAATGGCAGCTATAAAGCTCAAGCAGTTAATAGAGATCAAATGGCGCAGGAGTGTTTTTTACCAAGATGTATGTGGCAATCCCCAAGGTAGGCAAGAGCTGTCGTTCCATGCAGTTACCCGCACATGATAGCTATATCAATGTTTTTATCTTTGGCAGATTGAGAAGACAGCAGGATCAAGGTGGCCAGACTTCCAGCATTGACAGCAGAGCATCCCTTCAGAGCCATGAGAAACTCCAAGATGGGCGAAACAACAATTTGCTGGGACATGGCTGCACAAGAGGTTGCAGCAGCTAGTGAGCTACAGCCCCCTGGAGCACACGCTTCCACACGGGCAGGGTGAGGGAAGGTCCTCTCTCTGCACACCTTCCTCTTCACCACTTGGCTCCTGGGATGCCTGACTCCCCAAAAGCAGGATCCCCTGCCAAGGACAAACCCGCACAGCACAGTGGCTGAGGTTTTCCACATACAGCTCCACTCTTCTTTTGACTCTGCCACTGGAAAAATTACCATCAGCAACAAAATACATTTTTTTTAACTAAGTGTGACTTTTGTTTTCAAAATCCTGGAAGAAAACTTGAAACAATTCATTAGGCAGCCTCTCAAGGATTGCCACATTCCTGGCTACTTGCAAGAGACAACATTATATTGGGGCCAGCTTTATCTTGAAGGCTTTACATTTTCCCCTCTCTCTCTGTTAATCAAAATGGTTCAGCTCAGAATTTTGTGAAACTGCTGGACACAGCTGTTTCTGAGCACCTGCTGTTGAGTTTGTAACAGATGTACATGTTGTAAATACATGAATGTAGTGTCAAACAGGCCAAACACCGCCTAATTTCATTAAACACCTGAAACTCATTGAAAAGGTTGCAGCCTGAGTGTATTCACATTGTTCTTCAACATCATGTGTTCTGCTTTGTAGTAAAAGATGTGACCCTGAGCAAGTCAAAGTTTTGCTAGTGACCTTAGTGGATGCAGGATCAGACCATTAGTTATGTACAGTAACCATGGCAAAGAAAGACTTTTTTATTTGTAGCAATAGGCTAACTAAGCAGAGTTGAAAAGCAGCTTAGTAAGGAGAGCTAAAATCATTAAGAATTTTCTCAGATCCATAGTTAGGTGTTATAAAAACGTGAAAAAGTTACATGTGTCTCTGTTTTCATTAATCTATTTTGGATGAGAACTATCTTGAATAGAAAGAAACATGCTGTAGTCAAAACATTGCTGACAAGAAACCCCCTTTTTCTTTTTTTTTTTTTAAACAACACCCACAATTCCAAATATTTATGGTATTTTACAAATTGTACATCCACATTTTGATAATAAATGCATTCTAATTCTGTCTTATTGTGCCTTTATTTTGAAGGGGGTTGAATTTCATTTCAACCTTTTAAAACAAGTAAGGTTTTTGGGAGTAAAAAACATTTTATTTGTAATAATCTATATTTATTGTTTCCATTCTATCTTTTACAAAACACAGTTCTTTGTAATTCAATCTATTTTAAAATTTTGTTTAACATTATATGTAGTTTTGGTCACAATTTTTTCACAAATGCAAATTTTTATCGCTCCATGAAATTATATGGTGTTCCTATCAACAACAAACAGTTTGCAAATGTACTAAGATAAAGACTTTACATCTGTCATGCGCATGGTGTTGGTCTTCTTGCTTAATTTGGGCATAGACTAAAATAATCATAGAATCAAACAAAGGAGCCAAATTTTTCTGGTCGTAAGAGGACAGATTTCATTGCCCAGAATAAACTATTTCAAGTCCATCCTCTCTTATAATGGCCATTTTTTTTTTGATATTGGTTTCCCTTTGGAAGGACCAAAGGGGATAATATTTCACATAATTTCTGGAAACACCTATTGTTTCAATCAAAATGTGTCATGATCTTGGACCTTGATCTGGATCTTAATCCTGGAAAGAAAGAAAATGTTTTATTTACTTGAGTAATCCTAGAGAAATTAATGTGACTACTCACAAGGAAACGTTTGCAGGATCTGTGATGTATTGGGTGATATAGATTAGAGCCATGGAAGGTTTGTAAGCAGGACCACTAGTTTATTAAGATTTTCCATGTAAACTTTTGCAATTGGAAAAACACTGGGGGAAAAGGCAATTGCACATTTGCTTCTTTTTCTATGATTACAGTTATTTTGAGCAAGAAGAATTATTGTGGGTGATTTTATGCAACATCAACCACATAAGATGTCACTACGCTAACACCTTAATTTAGATTGGGAAAGCATTTTTGAAGTTATTGTCTCAACCTTACATCCCTACTGCATTTTGGTAGATATTGTAGCACCCAAATCAGATGCTTTTTGGATGATATAGGAACAGGTGAGAAAAAAAATCTGAAATGGATCTTCCCCAAATGTGGCTCATGTGGATGTCAGGACAGCAGCATCAGCCAGTCTGTTCTGCAGAGCCCTCCTGTCCAGCTGCACTCCCAGCCTGTGCACACACAGCCCCCAGGAAGCCTGAATTTACAGAATGAAAAATTTATAGAATGAAAGATTTACAGCTTTAGAGAGTAAGTTCATCAGTGACTGCATTAAGGATTGTAGAAGTTTCCTGCAGATAGAATTTAATTAGCAGCAGGATTCTACCAAATATTTGCAGTCTGATCTGGCTGGTGCTGGGTGTCTTTTCCAATGCTTTACTAAGTTTTTTGGTTTTGAGAGGAGTCTGGTTGTTAAATGGATTGCATCTACTTAAATATATTTGCTCAGAGTATTGTGCATGAATGCAAGCTCACTTAGACACTTTAATTTCACGCTTGTTGTCACACGATCATTTTTCAAACAACTCTTCTGATTGCAAAAAAATGAAATCATGGCACCAATCAGCTTTATCCAGAGTCCATGGCACATCCACTGACTGCAAGCTGTACCTTATGCTGTATATAATTATCTATGTCAACTTATTACACAGATGAGTGAATATCCTCAGCTATTCCATGGAGATGCAATATTGAATAAAAGAATCATGGAATGTTTTGGGCTGGAAAGAACTTTCAAAGGTCATCCAGTCCAACTCCCCTGCAATGAGCATGTTCAACTAGATCAGGTTGCTCAGAGCCCCATCCACCTGGTCTTGAATATTTCTAGGAATGGGGGATCCACCACCTCTCTGGGACACCTACACTCTTATTTCAGCTCTCCTTTTGACCAACATAGCTGTAAGGATCTGGCTTCTCATGGGAGACCCTGATAATGGTGCAGAAGAAGACAAAGAGAGGCCATTCTCAAGACTATGTGATTTGTGAGGACAGAACATATACTACAAGAAAATCACACAGCCTGGGAATACACTTGAGAAATGCTTGGTTGGGACTTGTCTCCCCTAACTTTAGACATAAGAAAAATGAGTTAGCCAGATCCAGTCTCAAAAATAAAGATGAAAAAGGGGAAAAAAAAATTGCTTTTTAAGATGTGGTGCACTTTCCCTGTCTTGATTGTCTGTTTTAGCAGATGTTTTTCCCTGTAGCTCTGCCTCTGTGGAGTACATCAGTGCACACAGCTCAGATGTGGACATGCACATTGTGCACTGACATTTAGTCAGACAAATCTTGTTTGTGATGGCACAGACAATTTATGGATATGCAGTCTAATCCTTATGAAAACACGGGAACACTTCTGATCACTTCAATGGGAGTAAAAGAGATTTAAACAGTTTTCATCCTTACATGCAAAAGTGGTATTAGAAGTATGAGAAATTACACAGACATACTCGTCTTGCTTTTCAGCAGAAACGAAAACAGGGAAGGCAACCTAAATAAGACATAGAAGGTTTTTACAAAATACTCAGTGAGATGAAGGAGAAAAACAAAGGGGGGCAGTCATAAAACCAAAAGAAACTCCTTGGGACTCATTTATTCTATACAGCTTTATTGTCTTGCAAAAGCAGCCAGTGATCTTAACTCCCAGAGTCTCATCTGGTTTCTCCAGGTCATTTCAAGGATAAAAATATTTTTTCTCACTTCTGTTCCAAGGAAGAGGGAAAGAAGCCTAACACAGCTGGAAAAGCAGTTTGCTGCCACCACAGTTTATTGCACTGCCTCTTGCTCTGTGGAGTTGCAGTTCTGATTGCATATGCACATTCCCACAGCATCACTCCACATTAAACTCCGCCAGATTTACCTTCTGTTCAGTTTGCTCCTTCTACTATTAAATATTGGCACAGTACTGTAAATGTTTAGTTACCAACTGTCATAGAGTACAAATGGCTCCTTTCATCTGTAGCCTTGAAAATAAAATATTAATGCAATATTTCCAGAAGATTTTCCTGCAGATTTGAGGGAATTGGAGAGTTGGTTATAGATTTTGGCACACAAGACAGCAAAGTATATGATAGAGAAAATACCAGGCACTAATCCATCCATTCCATTCATTTAGATGTTTTCTGCTTGCAGAAACATGTGATCACTCCTTCAAACTTATTTCCGACAGTTTAAACCAAGCCTATCTATAGGTGTAATGGGGTGTACTGAGAAGCTGCAGTCGGCTGAATCAGACACAAAGCATTGTTCTGTTTTCCAGGTGGCTAGGTATGCTAACTCTTCTGCTGTGAAAATAAGTGGCTGCCAACAGAGAAAAAGCTTAGATGTTTTGGACTGGTACATTTACAGTTTTGGTGGGAGCTGGAAAGCAAGGATATATTCAAAGTGTATTAATTAAAAAACCCACAGGTGTCCTCTGGTAGCCTCACTGCCCTAGCACCTGCCCTTAAAGGAGACCTGGAATAAACCACTATCCTGCAAATAATCTCCATTATTTCTATATTTGTCCCAGATTTAATTCATGGCAAAATGAGTTCATCTATACAGACCCCACCTCTTAGCAGGTGCTGAGCTGCTCAGACTCTGCCTTTTAGAGCAGCAAAAGGGACAACAACTTATAGCACTTGCTGCAGGCAAACTCATCAGTCCTGGTAGGAAGAGCAGGAATTGGTTTTTCCTACACATGAGTTTTAGTTCACTCCCTTAGCACATGCTACCAGGAGGACTTGTGGTAAATTTTGAATGAGGGATAATATAAAGCTTTTAGAGATCTTTCTACTGCCACACAAATACTTCCATGATAGATTGGTGTGATTTTTAAACAGGAGCTTTGTGGTTCTGGAGAGCATGCTAGTAGCTAAATGACTAATTTCTTATGCATATTGTGCTTAATCATCTTAGCTTCCACCAGAGTAGTTACTTCTGTTCATCTGTATTTTAATGATTGGATCAGCTATGCTCTGGCCAGCAGGGAAAAAGGTTTTGGTATTTTTAGCATTCATTTAGCAATGCAAATGAACTTGTTATAATCATGTTTGTGAGAAAACACATGGTACAATCAGGACTTCAATAATGACTGATGTTAGCTATGCTCTATACATCAATGAAATTGGCTGAGAGTCACACACTCCCTTTTTTTGTCCTTTTTAATTGGAAAGGAGGAATGTATCTAATCAATTAAACCATTTTTTACAAAATTGCCCAGCTGTCCTCATGAGTCCTCCCAGAGACTCAGAATTATAACACAAGGCAGAAAGCTTTGCTGTTCAGTATCTGGGGGTTTCTTTAAGACCATTATAAACAATGAAGTAAGAATATAAAAACTTCTGTAGTTTTCAGTCTCCTTTGAGAGGAATTCAACTGAGAACAACCCTAAAATGCAACTCCTTCTAAAATGCATGCCCACAAATACAGAGTTATGCAAAATCAGTGCCCTTTAAGTGGAAGTAGATTTAGTCATAGGCCCTTTCATGGGCAAAACTATGTTGTAACTAGCACTCTGGAGAATTTTTTTGCATCTTACCTACCACTGTTTCGATGTATGCTATATTACAGCCCTATAATTTCCCCACAGTGATTATTTTGTACTTGAAAAATTCTTCTTGGAAGAGTACCACACAATTTAATTAGTACTTTTCTATACAATTTTCTAGTGAGTATAATATTCTCCAGTCTACGTGTGAAGGTATTGAGGCAATTTTGTTGTGGTTAATTAGTAATGAGAGATGTCTTGAGTCATAATAAATACTGTATCCACACATTAAGATAAGTCAGACACTACTGCAAGGAATTTAAAGTTTGAACTTACTTTATAAGATATATCTTGAAGCCAGGGGTAAACTGGAAAAAGTGTTTAGGGCAACAGGCAACAGGCAACAGTGAAATCAGCTTAACAAATGTAGTGAGCACCCATAAAATGCAGATTTATGGATTTTTTTTCTGCATTCAATTATATGGAACATCTGCTTTCAGACCATAAATTTCCCATTTATATTTGAAAGCTCGGGCTATATAATCTTGGAGAGTATAGAAATGGCTGGAGCAGTGGCAGAGCCTGCTGCAGTGACACCAGTAGCTGTAATCAGTGCCTCGCCCTCTGTCCTGCTAAGGCCAGCGAGAGCACACAAGGGGAGTGTCACTGAGCAGAAGATCACACATCTGCAGAATCAAGCCACAGAGAGATGTGGAGAGCTGATATGAAGGAGTATGTAACGAGGGTGGGGCCGTCCATCAGAGCTGCTTCTGCAGCCCCTTGGCAAGAACCTGCATGGTTCTCTATAAATCCTGCCTTCCCCATGGTCTGGCAGGGCACTCACTCGACTGGTGTGTGGAGTGTAAACATCCACGTGTGAACACTGCAGCACAGACAGCCATCCCTGCTGAACATCACTTTGACTGACACAGAACAATTGCTGCCCTCCCAAATTCCTAACAAACCCCACCTCCAGACACACCACGACCTCACTAATTACCTGTCATGCAAAATACAAGGTTTTCCAACTCCTCTGTTACAGGTAGGATTAGTCACAAACTCCAGGAATCAAACGTCTTGGAAATGGTTAGAGCCTGCTGAAACCCCACCAAGTACACTAGGCAGAGTATGTCAGAGGGTTTCTGCAGCCAGAATTCCTCCTATTTCAGTATTGAGCTTAATATTACATGTTTCAGAGGTACACTGAAAACCTAATAAAAAGGTAAGACCACTAAAGAGAGTAAGACTGCTTGTCTTGTATTTTAACACATATTTTAAAGAGATTTCTAAACTGTCTTCCCCAACTTGCAGGCACAGCTATTTCAGTAAGTGGCATAGCTTTTCTTTTTCTGAAATGAGTGCCATTACCATGCAATCTGGGCAGACAAATTGCCCTAAAAGTAAATAACTGACAGTGTGCTCTCAGATTATGGCTATAACTTTCATTACCTTATTATTTTCTTCAATATAAAGTACCTGCTAAAGCTTGTAGCAGTGATATTGAATCCTACTGGTCAAACTGTGTGAACTATATTTAAAAAATAATACCATTTCATAACAACAGCCTTTAATTTTATTCCACTTTTTCCCCCCCTATTTTGAAGACTAATAGATCCACACAACTAGCCTTTTCTGGATCCTTCATTACTTCATATTACCCTCACTGTAATTTGTCTCCTCTTTAAATACACAAGTATTCCCCTGGCAACACACACCACAAACACACTTCTCTGTTTTCCCCTTGTGGGGTTTTCAGTCTTCCCACACAAATGAAACTGTCTGTGTCTCAAGACAGAGTGCTGTCCCTCTCTGGGAAAACCTCCTCTGTGAATTGTGCTGACTGTTTCAAATTGCCCTACCAGGATTGTAAGTTATTGATAAGAGGTCGCATATTTAAGATGCATGAGCTTGCTAGTACTTCATACTATCATGTTTTGTAATACTGTGGAGTCTTGAGAAAAAGAAGTTAAAGTTTTGGGGTTTTTCTTTTTTAGTAACACTACGCATTGAACAGCTATGTGCACAGCAAAGCTCTGGGCTATTTTGTTGCGTGGTTTTAGCATATTTGTTCTGCAGTAATGCACTTAACTTCCTGACCGTGCTCCTTCCAACCTTGACAGTGTCAATACTGATTCTCGCTTTCCACTCTGTTGTGCTGACACTCTTATTGGTAGGACTAAGATTATCAGTTTACTGAGCCCGTATCTATACCAGGGACATGGCCCTGCTTTTTTTGAAGAGCATACATATACATGAACAGATTATTTGACTGTATATTTCCCCTTGAAGAAAAAGGAGTATTTACTTTACTTGTACCAGCTGAGAACAACAAATTAAACCTTTTCCATTTAGCAGATAAAAAAATTTCTTACTGTTTAAGTCAGTTCACAAATGAACATTATGAGATTCAACAGGTATTTCCCGCTGAAAATATGTTTATATTTTTCTTGAAGACATTTCTTCTAAAGCTCTTTCCATTAAAATAATGCATCCACCCCTGTAATCTTTTACACTGTGATATGCTCATTATGTGGCATATACATATTAATCGGTAATTAATAGGGTGGGCTGTGAGTGATATTTCTTAGTTCATCAGCTTCATGTTCACCAACAACTTTGGAATGTATATCCCTTTACAAGCGACAAGTCAAAATACAGATAGGAAAACATCCATAGGAAAACATTTGTAACACAGAAAACAGATTTTTCCCATCAATGGATGGCAGAAGCCTCATTCTTCCAGGCTAAATTATGAGTTTAAATATAATGAGATATAGTGCAGCCACGTCTGCAAGTGTGTTTGAAAACAAAATATTTCTTATTTTGACTCTAGGGATATGAGATCTGAAGATTTCCTGCCAGAAAAGATAGAAACGGATGTTAAGTAGAGAGATGTTAATGGATGTTAGTGGAGAGAAGGGAGTGCTTTTGGGGGACAGAAAAAAAAGCAACCTGGACCAATATTTACAATCTGATAATTTTTTGTTGTTAAATAATGTCTTTTCCCAAGTATGGGTGTTTTCCTTAACATAAGAAGGCAAGATTAGGCATAAAGTAAGCATTTAAACACATCTGTGTTGCTCCAGCCATAGCTTATTGTTACCTGCATGTACTGTATTAATAGGGAAAGTCTTTTTTGCAACAAGCTCGCACATGATAATCTTTCTCTCATGCACTCAGATAAATTTCTCTCTGTTTCCATCCAAATTTTCTGAAGTTTTCTAAACTTCCCTTGTGCACCTCTGCTTCCCATCAAGTCTTATCTTCAAGTAAATCAACTTTTTATTAGATTTAGTGACAGTAATTCTTTGTACTTCAAAGAAAGGTCTTTTTTAACCATACTGGTTTCCATTTCTCCTGTGGAGATACGAAATCATGTTTTTGGCAGTCCATCCTAGACCCAGGCTTAGCTGGATCTTCTGGATTCAGAAATTTGAGGTAGTTCTCATAAGGGACTTGTGTGGCTAAAATATCCAAGTGCTGTAAATTTAGATGGCTGAGCCACAGAGGCCAGGGAAATCTAGAACCATGTGCTTAGGGCCTACTCTTTCCTTTTACTCACAGGGACACCTCAGGGCACTCCATAGGAAGACTTCACATGCATTTCAGGGACACGAGCAGCTGCATCAGTCACAGAGCTCACCAGTAAAATGCCCTAAGCACTGGGGTATGTCTTAAAGTACTTTTTTTGAGGCAATAAGGCCTTCATCCAGCTCAGATCTACAGCTGTCCTAGAGAGGGTATACTCCTACACCAGCACTTACCATGACAGCCTAACACTGAGAAAAATGTTCCAGAAAATGGAAAACTTGAGTATTACACATTCCAAAGCCCGGGGAGCTGAAAATATGTCCTTCCAGGAGAGGAGCCACACAGTAGAAAGAAACATGATTTGTTTGGTTTTTTGTTTTTTTCCCAATCTCTGAAGAATTCCAGATTAACATGACCATTTTACTAATCTTCAGTCTGGGGGGAAAAATGCTTTGAAAGAAAACAAGATGTCCTTTTATACAGAGGACTGTGAAGAAGAGCACAATACACGCAGTAAACTCAACATAAAATTAAGGAAAAAAGCTCTAAATTCATGCTGTTCAAGTAGCACATCTATCTTTCCTGCTCTCAAGATCAGTTACAGGACAAAAAGTTACAGCTCTCTAATCAGTATTCATATGAAAATGTTCAAACTGTAACTCAAGATCCTGAGAGACTGGAACACTTCTCAGTTCCATCTTTTTAAAATGAGAATGAATTCTATTTCAGTGTTAGCTTTGATGTATTTCAGGCATTTTTTTCCACATCAGTTAGAAGAAAATTATTTGCTTCAACAAATTTGCTGTATGTTTTCAGTTTTGTCTTTCACTAGATGACAACCATTTTCTTAGATGACAAACTTTTTTTTTTTTAGGTAAGTCCAACCATTTTATGAAAGCACATTTAAAAACATCTATATATTTAAAAACATCTAGTATGTTGAAAGACATACTAGAAATGAGGCTTGGCTTTGAATTTATATTATTCAAAACACAACTACATTGAATGATCCCTTCTGTTGCACAAAGAATATGGCATAATGGGTGAGGTGAGCTAGAAAATAGGGGGTTTTACACAAAATGCAACTGGCAAGAGCCTTTATTAATACTCCTGAAGAATTTTGTTTTGCCAAAAGAACAGAAGTGTGTATTACAGGGCAACATGAGGTTCATAAGGCTAAGAAAATTCATTCCATTTGCTGCAAAAACAAATTGGCAAGTGAACACCATTCAGCCAGCCTGTAAGGCCGTCCATCGACAAAATGTAGAGGAAAGAGAAGAATGTGCAGTGAGCCCAAAATAAGGAGCACTATGTCCTTTTTCTTTTATCAAGAAATTGTGTTACCTGAAAAAGTTTCTTCAATGTAAAGGATTCAAGAGAAGGTACTAGTGCTATTATAGATCCATTTCCATTGGAAGATCAAAGCAGCAACATAAAAGCAAGTGTCAGCTGAAGCATTTTCTTCTACTTTCAAGGTAAAAGGTAAAAGCTGCTGAATGGAAATCTATGAAAATGTCTTCTCCTGACACGCTGATGGCAATTATCCTGACTCATATTAATCTTGTTAAATAGCCATCAGTGTCTACTCAAAAAGGAAGAGTCCCTCTCCACAGTACATCAAAAGGAAAGATGGTCAGCAATGAAAAATTCAAATCTTTTACTTTCCACTTAACATGAACAAATGCATAGACAAACTAAACATGAACAGATGCATAGAAAAGCATCATTTATACTGAAAGTAGTTTTGATCCCTTGCCTACCACTTCTTATTTTAACCACTCAGTGACTGATATTCTATCCAAGTCTGGTATATAGCTCGAGTGGATTTATTTTCAAGAAATACAGCTTTGTCCATTCACTCCTTACTGAGAAGAAAGATATAGAACTGTATTTTGCTATACCTAGCTTTAAAGAATCTGCCTTCATCTCTAACACCTTTCTCACCTGCTGTCCCCAACACTTTGAACTGATGCAAAGAAATCATCATGACACACAGTCTGAGCTTCTTTGCAAAGGCACAGTCCAACACTCACAGCACCTGAGCACAATCGCAAGTTCACACTGTCTAAAGATTTGGGTGAAATCAAGGTCAAGCGCTCTACAGACTCATCCACAAGCAGCTCTCAGGACACCAATTTATCCTATTCCTGTGGTAGGTTTTGTACCCAATTAAAACCAAGTTACCAGCAGTAGACTGGGGTGAAGGACACAGGTCACAGAGCACTTGGATCCTCTCTGTGATAACAAGACCCAGTAACATTTTGCATCAAATTCAGTAAAACACTCAGACATCTGAACCCAAAATTATATAAAATATCAAATCCTTCTTTGGCAGGTGGTTCACTCAATGCTGTTGCAGTGTGTTTGTGAACTGGGAGCACTGGAGCGGTACCTGTGGAGCAAAGGAGGTGGTGGTAAAGCAGAAGACCTGAAAATGCGTGGGTTGAAAAGCTGAGACTGGGAAATAGTAAGAGAAACACAAGGAAAGAGGTAGGGTCTGAACAAGGAGATTGGGCTGGAGATTAAAGCTGAGACACAGACAAGAGATATAGACCCTAGGACTGCTGTCAGAGCTTGGCCAGGAGAAGGCAGCAGGGTAAATAAGCAAGGAGAGGAAACTCACAATGAGCAAGGACATGGAGGGACCTGGGGTGAAAGCGGATCTGACAGGACAGGACAGGACAAAGCAGATTCTTACAGAATGGATGGAAGAGTTGGTGTCCAGTAGGTCATATTCCCTTTCAGGGACTCAATTTTACACCGTTCCCTGGTGTTAGAAAATGCTGTGAATCTTTCAGCAGAGCACATCTCACCTCTCTGTAATTTCTCATGGAGAAATAAAGGAAAATAGGGAAAACAGAACTACTGGGAACAGAGGTCTGTGCAACAGAGCCAGTCCTTTCACACTTCCTGAGGTAACATGAGTGCATATGAGGTACTGTATGATTAGAGCTCATCAGCTGCCATGAAAATATTTTCCCCAAACCATTATTTCAGGACCAGAAGGTGCTTTTGTGCTTTTCAAAACAATTGAAACACTCTCACAGCAGGGACTTTCAGTGGCTCCAAAACTGGAGGGCAGGAAAGCTGGCACATATAAACTGCCAGGACTCAGGAAGGCAGGAAAGACACCTCCCTTATAAACTGGATTTCTGCAAATCTTCATTATCTGACAGAACGTGCTGTCTTGAAAAATTTGTACCAGCTCGAAGCAAAAAGGGAATACTGCTTTTCTGGCTTCTTGGCAGATCTAGCTGTTTACACACAAAATTACTACAAGATATTGTTGTGGAATAACAGGGAATTCACAGAGTGCCAGGAAAGGAGGATTAGCGTAAGACCCCACAAAACCAGATTGAAAGTCCAAAGGCAATTTAGCAGAGCCAGTGGAAAACTTCTGATTTTCTTTTCTTTGAAGAGTAGCAGTATTTTTCAGAAAGGTTTTGTCTCTTCTACAGGGGATTGTTTAATGGCCAGCATTTATGGCCAGCGTTTCTATTACCCAAGTAATGAGAAAAGCAGCATCCCGAATTTATAGCGATGGAGATTTTAGAACCCCAGTAGGATTTAGATGGAAGCAGGATGTGGTAAAGTCCCTTTCCAATGTCAACGTGCTCTCTTCTCATTTGCTTATCAGTGGTGAGGCTTCAGCAACAGAGTTCTGTCAAATGCACCCATAGAGAAAACTTTCATCTAGTTATGTTTAATGGCCTTTCCTTTAATACTCAGGCAGAAGAAAGCACTGAACTCCACACTTTGTGTGAGATGCCTGATCATCAAGTGGTTGAAAAGGAAGAACCATTTCACCTCAGAAGAAAGATTTTTAAAGGAAAGATCTTCCTGCGTGGTAGAAACACATGTCCTTGCCTACTTGCAGCCCATTCTTGCTACAGACCCTGAATGAGAAACAGATATTCACGGCATCCTGAGGCAATCAGAGCCTGCAAGAAGGCTGTGGAAGGTACTCATTGCTCAGATTACACAGTGTGAAGGAATTACTTCAGAAATTTCATGAGCACCCACTAGTTTTTAATACAAAAACGTAGAAAAGAAATGGGGCTTGTTTGTCTTTGATTACATTTTCTGTCAAGACTGGATATTCGTAGTTTTTCTTCTATTTGTTTAGGATCATGCATTATTTCAATAGCGTCTGGTCTCAAAACACCCAACAGAAACCATTTATAAAAGTCAGCAATTCCCAGACTGCAAATGTCATGGGACTCTGGTAATCTGCAACAGAACAACATTCCACCTCATTAAATATACTGATGGAAAAGGGAAACCACAGGCAAGAGCAAAGCCCTGGGTCCCTCACAAAGCAGAAGATGTAACAACAAAACCACACTTTCAAAATCCCACACGCATACTGCTCAATAAGGTGTGATGGTCCTGTGTCTTGTGAAAATGAGTAGTTGATAGACAGTGATTTGGAGCAATTTTCCTCTGAGTAATCAGCAGCCACTTAACCACAGGGATAGGCTGTTGCTGTGCCTCCTGCTCAGGGAGAAGTGGCTGTGCAGGCAGCTCACAGAAGGGATCAGGCAGCCAGCTTTGATCTAGCAGGAAATGAGCACTGTGCTGGCTGATGCCATCAGGCCCGAAGTAAAGCAGAAGTGCAGGATTTTTCAGTCTCATACTCTTTTAATCAATTCCTGGAAAGTGAAAGAAATCCTCATTTTCTAATCTTCTCTTATGGTGATTTCATGAGGTTTAATGGATAAGTATTGATAGTCTTTTAAGTACATCTATGTTAAGATTAACTTCTCACAAGCTTGTATTTTATAAAAGCGTTCAGCATCTGTCTCCCTCTAAATTTTGATTCCTTTTCCAAAGAGCTATTGCACCCTTTCATCTTGCTTTATTATACAGTTACATCAAAGGTGAGACATTCATATGGAAAGTGATCTACAAGGGATGAAGGACTCTTGGGCACTGCTAGTGTCCCAGTGGACATTGAAGGGTCAAGTGCATGACAGCTTGGATCTGCTCACTAATGTTTTATTCTGACATTACACTGTCACTGCAAGCCAATATTAATAACATTTTCTTACTTGTGTGCCTGATAATGAACTGTTCTAATTTCCTGAGTTTCCATTCATTCTTGTCCTGTGTTCAGTTACAGTAAGTGTCACATGGAAATTGAGCTACAAAGGAACTTTTAAGCTCTTTGGAAAAGGTTAATGATTGAGAAGTAGTTTTCTCTTTTTAATATTTTATTGGGGTCATCATTTATAGCATAGAATGTTTTGTCTGAGTCACAGATTCCTGTTAAGCTCAGCAAAGGAAACTGATGGAGTATTGAACTCTAAGATATGTAGGGTTTTAGTGCGCATGGACACAACTCTCAAGTTCTTCCACATACTCTTTAGTCTTTCTAGTCTTTGGCTTTCATCCAAGCTCCATAAACAAAAGCTGAAAGAAATGACAAAAAATATTTTATTCTTCCATGCTTATAATGTCAAGTCATTGTGTTTACTATTTTTGATTCTCCCTTTTAAAATCTTAACCATTTTAATGTTACCATTTTTGTTACGCATCTCCACGTTTTTCCTCCCTGACTCCTTTCAAACAATTGCTGTGATGCTGTTGACATTTTTCTCCTAGCTTATTAGGGCCAACAGAAACATTTATACCTTCTACCAGTAGTGCCATCTTTATGTAGAATTAAAATTCAGCTGACATTGAAGATCTTTTGGTATTTACATCAAAAGCAGGTATCATAAAACTGTAGAGAAAAATGTAACACTTTTGAAATCCATGAAAGTTTTACCACTGATTTCCATGGAACCAGGATTTCACCCTCCCTGTTGTAGAAACTGTATTCTGGTAACTTTCTCTCTGAAGCACAAGAGCCCAGGGTCAGTTATGATATCCCCTAAGAGAATATGATCTACAGTGTCTACTAGAAATTGGAAACAGGTAAGGGTAGAATGTGCTCACCTGGAGAGCTGACACATAAGAAGCCAGAGCCTTTGCAGAAGTCAGTTTTAGGAGTACAGAGCCCTTTGTTCCTTCAGGTCTACTGGTTGTCAAAGAAAAAGAGGTAACTTGCATAGGAGAGTCTATAGCAGAGTCTCCATTTGATCACACCACAAAAACCCTGTTTAAACATTACTTGTGAAATTCAGTTGCATGTAATTTCAAATTACCCATTTCCAATGAGACAGAGAGACTTTTTTTTTCATCAGCAATAACATTCCTGCTATAGGAATCTTGTATCTAGATAATACATTTTATTTATGCTTCGTATGAGTTATGTGGTTGATGGCATCAATCAGTTTATATTGAGCATGAACCCAAGAAGACCCAAGGGTCAGTGCCAGCACTGGACTGGTTTGTGCAGGGGGTGGATTCCCTCAGAGAATGTCATTAGATTTTTTTATTGTATATAAAGACTTCTTGGAATAGTAGGTGTCTAGTTATCCCAATTGTTCTTGAGATTTAAGTAAATGTGCCATATTCTAATAACATTCATCCTTGCACAGGCTTTGCTGGAATTAATTCTGTATATAATATTTATTTCCTAGAAATAAAATTCACAATTTTTTTTTTACTATCTATAGAGATGAAAAGGTGTGAATGAAAACCAGCTACAGAAATGTGCAGCAGTCTATGGCAGATATAATGGTTCTGAATTAAATCTCTGTATTTCAGTGGAAATTCTAAGTATATGATTGCTCAGGAAAGTTAAAGAAGAATAATGACAGGCTTAGAAATAAAAATTTCACAGACAATAAATCAATTTATACTTTAAAAAAATATTTTCATAATTCTTTTTTACAAAGAAAAACTTTGTTTAGTCTTTTGGGAATGAGGAAAATCAAACTGAAGCAATGTTAAATATTTTTTTCAGAGTATTTCAAAACTAAACCAAAAAGCAATAGTAATAGAAGACTATCCCATGGAATGTAAGCTATAGTTAAAAATTTTTCTGCTGAGATTCAACTGCTCGGCGTATTGCTTAGCCATGTGAACAATTGGTCCACAGGTCCATAAGCACCTACACTTATGAAAAAAGAGGCTCATTTTCTGCATTTCACTCGTTCTCAGCTGGTTGATGACTGTAATAGCTTGTATTGTAATACAATTTCAGGAGCTGTGTTACAAAATGCTACAACAAATGTGGGGAAAAGGTCTAGTAGTAGATTGAGTCATCATCTATTTATTCAGAGCATGCATGGGAGCAGCTCAACACAACTTCAAGTATTTAAGATGGAAATTTTTTTCAACTGCAGAAAAACCTCCTAGAAAGTAATAAAAGGAAGGTTAGATATATCTTATCTCTCAAGGCCTTATTGATTATTTATGCACCAGAAGCTGGTATTTGGATTGTGTTTTGCATTCTGGAAAGCATCTGCCAGAGAGGCCACCCAAATCTGCTGCATTACTTCTGTGAATTCAGCCTCAGCCCAAGCTGACCTGACAGAGAACACAGCTCCTCTTATCAACATATTAGTGCTAAGAGAGGAAAATTTAGGATGCCAACCATTGTATCTGGGGGCACGTTGATCTGGAAGCTTGTCACTGTTCCTATTTGACCCTCCAAGAATGGCTTGCTGCTAAATGAGCCATGACCTATTTTAGGGGGATCTTAGAAAAAAGGAAGAAATAAATTCCTTTTGGTTATAAAGAAAATCAGAAAAATCTTGATTGTTCAGCCCAGAAGCTTAAGCCTAAATGGCATAAACAGAAAAATAATGTATGCAAGACTTACACTTAGTCATCTGTGTCAAAGTTGAACAAGAGTTACTACTAAGACAAATTTGAGATTTGAGGACCTGGAAAAAGTAAAGAATGACAGAAATAAAATATATGGATCTGGAAGTTCAGTTCTCAGCCCAGTGTTTAAAATAAGCCTAAACCCCTTTAATTAGTCACCTAATTAAATTAATTGAATTACTGAAATGAATTTCCTGTTGTAATAGATTTTGTAATAGCTTCAGCTAAACAATTTATTTACACTGTTTGAGGCTTTTACGCAAATGATTGATTAGTGAACAGTTTTGTAGTTTAATAGTAAATATCTGTAGTGGCTTGCATGATTTCATGGCCAAATAATTCAGTGCTAATTCACGATGAGACCAAAAACTACAGAAAAACATTGTGTTTCAGTTGTTGGCAGTTGCTATTGCTGAGTTATATAAACACAGGGGCCAGCATCTCTCCAAGAACAGTGGTAGCATTTAGGAGACCCATCTGTGCCAGGCACTTCAGACTGGCTGACAAAATGTGTTTTGAAAAGACAACTGTTGACCAGACCCCAAATTCTCTGAATTGAATGAAAAGCCTCCCAAGGCATTAGGAAATCTGGAATCAGGCTCTTTGTTTCACTGTTACATTTCAGGCAATGTCTGTGGTCTATCACATTGCAGAAGGCAGTAATTCTTGGTAAACACTGATTTTTTTTCACTAGCACTGGTTTTGTTCAGGATTCACTCTGCCTAGATTTTTGTACAACAAACTGTCATAAATGTAATTTGAGTTAAATTAGTTCTGTTCTGCTCTTACAGTCACTTGGAACTACATGGTAGTAACATCTAAATCCACAGTGCCATTTAACAGCAAGAACTGCTCTGCTGAGAGTTATGATCTCTCTGTCCATGATTGCTATTGTTTCTAGCACGTTCCAAGCATTTCTCATGGCTGTTTTAGCAATATTCTTCCAGGAATCCCTCATCCTTGCTCATATCCTGCATCATTTGCACTGCTCTGAAATTGTATCCCATTTTTAAAAGGAATTCAGAAATATGTCTATGCTATGCTACTAAAATTTTTATCACTGAATATAAATACAGTAATGGATTATTCAAATAAATCAGGAAAAAAGCGTGGGAGGGGGCAGGGGGGAAGAAATAATTTCACAGTAATCCTGCAGGCTGTTTGGGGAGAAGATCATGACATTTTAAAAATGACATCTCATTCAGTATTCTATACAAAATAAGTTGATTGCCCTGCAGAGAAAATAAACCAAAATAAGAGCTTTGAGAATATACCTTTCACTGTTTTTTTTCAAAATCGTAGGAACATGGAATGATTTGGATTATAAGGGACCTTTAAAGTTCATCTAGCCGAAGCCCCCTGCAATGAGCAAGGACATCTTCAACTAGATAAGGAAGCTGCTCAAAGCCCCATTCAAAATAAGAGTTAAAACAAGAATTAGAGGACAACTACTATATGACATTTCTTGGTCATATATAAAACTCAGTGCAATTTCATGTTGTCCCAGAACACAAATTATTAGAAAATTATTTATCAATGGAGAAAACTAGTAACAAACAAAATATATAAGTGGTATTAAAATACAGCAGCCTATCATACTAGATCTACTTCAAGAAAAGAAAATAACAGTCTGATATTACCAATGCATTATATCCTCACAGCAAATGAATCACTGCTCCTTCACCCACTGATCCATCATTTTGGAAACTGCACTTTCTAACTAATTGCAAATACTAATCAGAACATACATATCAGGTGCCAAAATATTTTAATACTACACCATCCTAGAGATGTAGATGAATGAGTGAATTTTGACAGGTAAAAACACTCAAAAAATTGGAAAGATACCAAAAAAGAGGAAGAAAAATGGTCCAGAAGTTAAAAGCACTGAGCTGTTACTCTGTTCACAGCTCTGCCACAGACTCCTGGTTTGACTTTTAGCAAACAGGTTTGTCATCATCTCTCCCAGGTGATAGACCAGACTTTGAAAGCCTCAGCTCTCCCTCCATGCAAGACAAATGATCCTTCCCTAGAAAGCAGTTGTGATGATGCATTGTGAGAGGTTTAGACACTGTGGTGATAAGCACCGTACAAAAACAAACTGTGGCAAGATAAAACTTGTACTGTCAGTCACCAGACTGTGAGGAGGTGTCTTTCAAAGTGACATTTTCATATTATTTACTATACAAATAGGAAATTTTTACTTCTCTTTTCAACAGTACAACTATTGTACAGTAAGCATGTAAAGACATACAGCTTAGAAATAATTCGGGCAAGTGTAAATGTGTAAACTCTGAGTGAAATCATGCGGTGCTAGGATTCATATTCAGACCTCTTGCTTTGCCACCCCATGTGCTGAGGAGAAATGTGGCTCCAGGAGGGCAGATCTGGCCAGAGCAGGAGTCAAAGGTGGACAGACTGCAGAAAAGATTCACTTGGAAGCATCTTGGAAGCAACTTGGCACACTTATGTCCTACTCAACCCCTATTTATATAAAACAAACAAAATTATGTGCTACTTAGGAAATAGACCTGTGGGTCTCATTGCCAAAGGATGCTGTAAGTGCTAACATTACATGGATACGAGAGTGGAGAAACAGGTGAAAGAGAAACTCACTGAAAACACAGAAAACACATCCAAATGTCAGAGGGCTAAAATAGCTGGAAACTGGGAAAGGATGATACCCGCTTGACCAGTTCTTGCTTTTGCCTTGGCAGTAACATATGGTACTGGGGACATGACACTGACTTCCAAAGATTTTCAGAAGGACCAGCTAAAGTCTTTCTTAAGGTGTTTCCGAACAAATTTTCCAGGACACACACACACATTTCTTGTAGCCAAGCCCTAACCCATACCTGGCTCCAAAGAGAGTATTCACAGTCATCTGCTTTAGGCTGCACCACCCAGGCCAGGAGTTTCAGCAGAGATTCATTCCCACTGACTGGTGGGAATGAATCTCTACTCTTTCTCCTCTGATACAGAAGCTCACATTTACAAAGCCATCCTCTTCTTTGAAATAAGGACACTTTTTTTTTTTTAATTAATCAAAGGAGACAGCCTGTATTTTAGAGCAAGCATGATTACCCAGTGATGCAAATTTCCATGTCACAGACAAAAATGCTGTCATGTTACATCAGAACAACTGCACATCTCACACAGTCCCTCTTGAGTTGTACTTTTTCAGGTATCAGATTTACCTCAGGAGGAAGGATAACAAATATATGACCAAAACCCAGTGATAGTACTACCTAAACAAATGACTCAGCCATCAGCTCACAAATGGAGAAATTGTAGAGAACTACAAATAAAAAGCTGTATAACCATCAGAAACATAAGCTCTTGCAGTTTGTTTTGTGTTCACTTGTGTATTAGTGAAGCTCAGCACATCCTATAGAAAAAGTAGTACCTTTCAAGCAGAATAATTAGCACCTTTGGATTGAAACATGCTTCAACTCCAAGGTGGACAGTTTAATAGAAGGTATTTGCTGCAGTTAAATGGTACAGATCGCAGTTTAATTGCACAGTATTTCATAGTGGACTTCTCTCTTTTAATTCCAGTGGTGTTCAGTAATGCTAATGAGCCCTGACCTGATGGCATATTTGGGAAAGCACATCTCATGCTATGTCTTCAGGAGAACTCAAGGCCAGTGGTGTGTGTGCAGGCACTGGTGTGTTCAAGGGCAGGAGAGATTTTGGAGACCGCAATGTCTCCTGAGGGAAGGGCCACTCATGTCACCAATGGAGCTAAGCAGTGTGGCTAGCTCCTCAGGACAAGGGCTGGGCTTGGAGCTCAGCCTCTTGCCTCTGGTCAGTGCTTAGGTGCAAGGTGTGTGAAGGGCTGTGGAATTCCAAGAGTTTCTCCTCTGCTCCATGTCAGAGGAAGGACTGGAGACCGACCTTTTAGAGCAAAAAGTCTGTGTCATGTCTGCATCACAAAAATATTAAATCGTTATCAAAAAGATGCCCACTAATGTTTGGGCAGGGAACTATGGCACAGATAAATCATACTGTGTAGGGGTTTTGCCTTTTTTTATTCCCCCACTAAAAAGTTCCAATGATGATGTCATCCAGGAATATCTTCTCTTAATGTCAGCTGGCAAGGACTGCCCATTCAGTTGTTATGCTGCAAAAAGCTATTAAAATAACCTAAATAACTGCACATGCATATTCTGAGTTTACAGAAACACTTGAGAATTATGAAAAGGCCTGCAGACCTTCCTTTCACATTGCATTTATTCCACGTTCTCTCAAGGCGAAAACAAGCACATGTTCTCTACCAGCTGGGGTGCACTGTGTTAATTTTGATAGAGCAAAAAGACCCAGACAGACAAAGCTGTAAACATGTACAAGCACTAACCAGGGTTCAGGCGAATGAATGCAGACACCTTTATATGAGTACCATAGCAACAGCCTCAAGTAAATCTTTTCAACCCTCTCTTAAAGATATAAGGGAGATGAAAACGATTAAAGCATTTGAGAAGTAAAAGCCAAAAAAAAAATTAAGTATAACAATGCTATTTGCTGCTTTCCCTTTGTCTGTAGAGAGGAGTTCTGTTAAATGAAAAATGCATTTATTTTTGAATCTTTTTAAGGGTATTAAAGTATTTAGCTGTTTCTTTGGGGAAAAGAGAAGAATTAGAATTGTCACTGCTCTGTGAGGCTGTGCTTGCTTCCCAAAAGACAAAATGGGAGCAGACAAAAATTTAACAGAGATGCTCAGTTCTTGTCCAGACCAAGTATATCTCAGACTAGGGGAGCACTACACAGAGAACTCCATGAGCTGCCTCTCTGGTTGTGCTGTTGCTAAAGATACCTGGGCTTTTTCTTTTTTCACTTTTTTTCCCTCCTCTCCTCTCCTCTCCTCTCCTCTCCTCTCCT